>AXCM01001404.1:0-41157 GCA_000473375.1 Anopheles culicifacies
AAACTTTTGCTGTCCCTGCAAGCCATAGATGGTCTTTTGCAGATTCCAGCGTCTCGTGCCCGCGGCAAATAATGTCAACCGAACATTGGGGCCCGCGTCCCGGGCTGGGTAACGTTTATTTTCACCAGTTTTGATTAACACATACGATAGCGAACGAGCCGGAAGGGGGGTGGAGAGGAAGGTTTTCCTGGAGGTACTTTTTCCTTTGGGTGACTGTGGGAAATGTCTGCCCACCGGAAGTTTTTGCAGGGAACGTTCTTGGACGAAAGAGAAAGCTTCCTCATGTAATGGATGCAAAACCGTATGATAAGTGCTTGCAGACGTCACACGATGGCCTTTTGTTAAATGTTGAATCTATCAAGCCGTTGCCGAGGAGACAGTTGTCACGGAAAATGTAGAAAAAGGCACAAGTTGTTGCAGCCATTGAAAGTCACATGGGATCTTCAAGAATATAGAAATAATTAGAAACAATTTCTAATGACAGTAAGCTGTTTGTATTAAAACAAGTAAATTGTTTTACAGAACAACACTTTAACATATGTTCGAAGAGATCCATGCTAATACTTCTTCACAAGTTTTAATTACATTTGAACTGTTTTGTGGCTTCTTGTACAAATTCCAATCAATTTCCACAATGTTTTAGGTGAAATTTTCAGGCATTTGCGTGGTAAGCTGGTTCAGTTACCTTAGATGTACTGATAAGGATTAAATATCACCAAAAAATAATAGGTACTCTTGTAGTTCATTAACCTATAGAATTGTTAATGCTTAGGCTCTTGAGAAAAGTATGCCGACCACTATTATAAACTGTGCTACGTCATCAAAATGACACCGGACGACCTGATCGGTCAAAAACCAGAATAACAACCATTCAAATGGACAGAGGCTTATTGTGACTTCATGACTGGCATACTAAAACTAATCGTTTTCGAGACATATCCTTACAACTTTCATTGCTCTGTTAATTTTTTTTACAATTATGATGGTCTGGCAGCATTACTTCTCCCACTTTCTAGTTCCCATTTCCTGATGTAAGTTCCTGAGTTTTTTTTTAATTGGAAAGTACCCTCGGAGCGAAAAACACACTAAACTTTAATTTAAAAAGGATAAGATCGCCCACAAAATTACATCCTGACACGGAAGTCTCATCAATCATACATTCGCAAACTGACACCATCCTGACAGATGCTCGAATATCATCTGTATGCCGATGGAGAAGTTAATTTCGCTTCAACTTTCCAATAATTTCCGTGTACACTTCTCTTGATAATAATTTCCATGTACAAACAGCCTTTATCCTCGCTGTGTGTTAAAGAATTATTTACAAAATAAATTATTTTCTTATTGAAAGTAAACGAAGACACTTACACCACAAAAAAAAAATCGTCAGTCACGTCATATTGCTGGCCTGTCAGTTTATCACTGCCCGATAGTTAATCTTCTTCAAACGAAACTATGACGCCCGCGACTCAGCAGCAGCAGCAGCAACAGCAGGCAGTATTCGAACAGAACCTGCTTGGATTTTTTTCTCTGCATTCAGTTTCGTATTATAATGCGCCAAACGGTTCTGCCAACGGTGTGCACTATAGATGGTATCGGTTTCATCGCATCGATCACATCGGCGATTGCCACGGTACTACGGTTAGCAGTGCGGCAGTGATTAAGGTAAACACCACCCGTAAAGGAGCGTGCACATCTGCATACCCAGAATGATTCGTTCGCTGGTTCGAGTAACAGAAAATCCCATTATTCTGACCATTTCGATCTTGCACGTGGCCACTGACATTGCGCGAACGGACGACGGCGAGCGGGTGGATTTGTGCAATGTACAACAAATTACGGTCGATTGGATCCGTGCTTACCCATCGCTCCTTGTATGTGTGTGTGTGTGTGTGTGTCTTCATTTGTGGCCTCGCCTACCTTATGGGGCGCAATCAGTGCAGGCGAAACATTGTCTGCATCGTGCCATCCATCTTGGCAGTGGTGATTGAGGAATGGATTTTGATCAACCAAGCCCTTTGGGAGTTGAGGAATGGATCGAACGAAGGTGCAGGAGGTCGATCCTGATGATAGTAAAGCCGGAGCAATAAGAGCCTGGACAATCGGGAAACCATCTTTCTGGCAACTTGGGGCGGAATTCTGTACCACACTGGAAAGGGAAAACCACGCGTCGCTTTATGCAAACGAACGTCCCAAGTTGGACATTCAACTGTAGCGTAGTTTCCATCTACATACTACTTCCAGGCCACGATTACAATGTTGTACTGTGAATGTTATGGATCTTATGGGGTAGCTTCTTCTGCAGCAGCGGATACATTTACCCGCTGGTTTGCATTTCGATATGGATGGACACGTTCTACCGTAGTGAGGATGCGTAGATTTATGCAACAAAAGCCCAAAGATTCTGAGTCTCGATCACAATGGTAGCAGCTCCGGCTACGAGAAGGTTCGCGCGGGAAGGTTTGAAATTTCCACCACAAGGCACCGTTTATCTGTCCCGCTGATTACTTCATTCGTAGCACGTTCGATCGGCTTGCTGCGGTACACATTCCACGCGCCGGAGAGTAATGTCTGTTTGAAGCTGAACGATTTGTAGCATTGGATATCTGGTATCTATTGTAAATGTTGCTTGCAGGAGTTTCCTTTCAGTGCTAATTTTGCAGACCGAACGTTGTGGGACGCCCATTTTTCATGCTGCTACTTATTGAGATGCTAATGAAGCGTAATCTGTTCTTTGGGCATGATTCATTTGGACGAAATATTCTCCCATTGAAAATGGAGATCTTTTGAAATTCCTCAAATTTATGCTGTCATTTGCCGAATGGAGAAAAACTACAGCCCGAACCGAACCGAGAACTCTGTCATTGAAACAGAACGATGTCGTCAAAAATAATGATCAATTCTTCATTACTTCCAGAAGAGTTACTCCGGTTTCCTATTGATTGTGCGTAGTCTCTATCCTCCATTCAAACGGTGATCAGTTTAAAATTGGTTCCCATGTGGGAGGCAAAGATCGTGTTCGGCGTGGTGCGCTATGGTTTGCACTAAATTGGCATCACTAAAGACGAAACTAAGCCTAGATTACGATGCATTCTTCTCGCAATATTTTCATCCACACACAGACACACAGTTGGAACATAACTGCCGACGCACTGCCAGTGCGGCATTAAACGGAGACGCGCATTGTCAGGCAACGACCGACCCCAAAAGCTGTCTTTTTTAGCGGCTACAAAATCATGTTGATCACGGTCGCTATATGGCGTGGAAGCAGAGACACCGTCTGGAAGAGCGTATGCCATGTCCCTGCAAATTGGTATGTCGCGCTGGCGAACAATAAGACATTAAAGTCCAACCAACCAGTCCACCGAGGGTCTGTTTTTGTTGTTGTCTTCGTTTATTTCGCCACGATGCATCTGCCTGTCGTACCCGCGATAGCGATGCGGTGCGACGTTCCAATAATGCATCCGTGTGTACCCTCCTGAACCCCCTTCGTGTGTTCCGAAGGGTGTTCAGTCTATTATGTATCGGTTCGTGCTACACTTCCGACTCCCAGCAGCCCAGCACGGCTATGCTTTTTAACCCTGCGAGTTGAGCGAGAATGACAATAAGTTCCACACTGATGTCGCACGAAGGCGAGTCGATTAACGTTTGATGGAGCGGAGGGGTGGGAGGGGGAGTTGGTGGCGTCGGAGGAAATGGCGGGAGAATTTTAAGGGTTTGGTTCATCTGAGGGTTTTTTTTTTGCTTCGCTGCTGTGGTTCGCATTAGCTGCTAGAATGTGCTGGAAATTGCGAAACGAACAGCAACACGTCTCTAATGAGCATTGAAAGCGGCACATTGACATTCAGCGCGAAAGGTGCTGGGATGCGTTGTGTAAGATGAGTGTGTTCCGATCGATGAATACTTGATGCGTGATTTGACAGACTTGGTGCAATTTAATTTAGATGAAGTGGGAACTGCGAAATAATTAAAAAAAAAATAATTAAAACTTAAAAAGATTTGCATTATCCGGAAAAGTGTATCAGCAAGATCCTCTAGCATTAAATCTACTCCGCTCCCGTTCTTAGGAGCAATATGTGGAGTGATTGTTGTTAGGGGCGGTATTTGGCGATATTTCTGATCGGATATTGGAAGCAATCGTTCGATTGATCGCCATATATTTTGCAGATCATTCGAAGGAGCGTTAATAGTATCAGTTTTTCGTAAAAATAACAGTTTCCCATCGCTACATCATATCAATGAACGGATATTTATTTTTCCGATGTTGTTAATTCATTCGGAACACTTATTTAGAATATCCACACTTTTAATTATGCACATTCTATTCTCAAATCACTTCCATACCAACAAAAGCTAACCAAACACTGAAGTAAAATCATCGATCACGCAATTGAACGAATCTTCCACCAAGGTTCGTACCAAGAGCATCTCAACAACGAAGACGGTGCAATTGGGGGAAAAACCTTATTTGCACGCCGCTAACGATGGAAAACACTCCGGCTCCGGCCCCGGCATCCAACGGTGACGGCGTGACTTAACGATCGCGATCGGATGTACCGAATGGCAAGCAAAAACACAAAAAAAGGCCACAGGTCCAGCGGGGGGTGCCGTACCGCTCGCGCGTATCATCATCATCACAGCGTTATGTAATTTAATTATTTCTTGCCGTTTGTTGTTTTGTTTGTTTTGTAGTGGCGGTGTTGTTTCTAGTGTTTTTTTTGCCTCCCATTTCACAGCTGCTTGTTATTTTGTGGATGGTTTCTCGTGTTGTTTCACTCACACATTACCGTGCTGGTGGGTTTATGTTTTGTGCCCCGCAAGTTTGATGCTAGCCTGTCCCGTCCTAACCCTACGGCAACACCATCGGTGTGATAGTGGCATTTGATGTGTTTTTTTCAACGTTCCCGCGCAGCTTTAATGTCGATTAATTTCGGAAATTGATTAAATTTGTGCCCATTTTTCCGCTCAAGAAAAAGCAGCCGCTCATCGTGTCGGTGGCGTATCTATTGTTTTGTTTCGTTGTTTTCTTTCTTCTTTCTGTTTGTGATTTTTTTCCGCACAACAACCTGTCCGGGCTCGGTTACTGTAAGACCTTTCGAGTGGGTAGGGATGGAACCGAGGATGGGTTTGTTATTTGTATTAAATTATTCCATTAGGTCACCGGGCGGCGTCTTCAGTTGGATTGCGAGTTCGGATTACACAATCATTGTCTAACACGAAAACCACAGCATTAAGGGAGGATTAGAACAGGCTGCATGCCACCAACAAGAGGTGCTTTGTGATAAAGCATGTTGTTTATTTTTTTAAATGTAATAAAAATTATGCATCCAACAATGTTATGCTTGTCCCAGATGCGAATGTCTATGTTTAGTACACAAACCATTCCCTTCCCGTCTTAGTGAAAGCTGTCACCCCATTGAATGAAGTGATTGTTTTTAACACTGACAGAGCAAAAATTAAGTCCTTTCTCTACCTACATACTCCAACCGGGCAGGTATGTGCTCTGCAATGCGCAATCGTTTTGCGCCTGGGAATGTAAATTGCATTGCTCGGCCGTGTCCCGTGTCCGAAAAGCATGTTTTACCAAAATTGGTCTCGGTTCGGTCGCATAAACATTGCATAATAACATTGCGGCAATCGAAAGCGAACCGGCGGGACCCAGGTAACTGGGAGCAAAACCGTACAGATCGATCGAACCTAACCTAAGCGCGGTGTGTTTTATGTTGGGACGGTACGGGTAGCATGGGGGCAATGTGGGCAACTCATTTCTCTACACTGCAGATCGTTTCGCGGGGCGCAGAATGCGCACAGCAAACGACCTAGTCACCGGTACACACGAGCTGATGTTTTGACGAAAGTCGACACATGGTGCTGCTATTGGTAGAGCATTGTCGTCACAAACACCCATGTCCACGGGTTGCTGGGGTCTGGGAAATTATATGTGGTGCGAAACGAGCCTAGGACGAAGCGAACGAGCGGCAAGCTCGACGATGTTGTTGAATGCCAATTAAAATTCCATCGTTTAGCTTCCACCGCGTGTGGATTTCAACAAGCCATTTTCCTTACGGTTTGTGTTTTTCGGCACGCGTCTACCAGAAAATCAAAAACACTCGTTATTGTGCCAAGCACAAGAAAGCATATGTGCTTTCTTTACCTTCGTGTTGTGGTGAAGCATAAAACAAAGGCATTGATTTTCGATGCTTAATAACTATAACATCCAACGCCTTGTCGCATGCCCGGGTGTTGTGACGCTTGGCTGAACCGAACACTTCGTGTCCCGCAAACCGTAGGGGAAGGCGTACAAAACGACATCAGAGGAAAGAATTACGAAATCGCATTAAACTATACCGAATGACGGTTCTGGTTCGACCAAAACGCCCTCGCCACACTAAGATGAAGCAACTCCGAATGCTTGTGCACAGTAAATCATGCTCTTATGGGCGGACTACCCAATAGGATCACTTTAAAACGAGATCACAAGGCGGAGGAAACGAAATGGAACAATATAATCGTATTATAACATGCTAATTATGGGATATAAGGGGGTTGTGCTCCATTGCATCTGGATCTAGTGTCTCAGGCCTGCGTCACGACGAATTCTGGAATAGAGCACACAGCGAATGACTTTATTTCGTATTTGACGGGTGTCATAATAAGCAGATCTCTCGAGCGCTCTCAACGGCCTTATCATGATCCTGGGATTAACGCTATGGTTAGTTAAGTAATGTTTATAATGAAAGTCTTCAACTGCGCCGACAATTTCAATTAAGTAATAAAGTGATGCTTTAATTTTAATCACAAGACGCGATAAAAGCTTGATAAAAAGAAGCTTGAAATAGACACGGTTTTGCAAAACGAAACAATAGCCTGTCACGACCTTAACCGTAAACCCCATAAACCTCGCCGTAATAACATTGCATGGGTGTTGCAGAAATGGCGATAAAGTACAACATCAAATTATGTATGCTTTATGCTGCCTTTATTGTATTTGACAATGCGACATGTTGTTTTTCTTTCCTCCCTCAATAGCTGGACGAAGCTTTATCCTATTGTCATGATTTTGCAATTGTAGCTGACCGGAATGGACTGTGAAGTTTTTCAAGCACGACGACTTTATCATTATTGTTTTGTCTCTTGGCTACGAGGTTAGGAGGGAGTTGCTGTTACTTGTAATGCAATTTTGTCCTAAAGTGTGTGTTGTTTTTTTGGTGGGTTGCAAACGCGAGAGTGACGATTGACAGCTGGCTGAGAACCGAAAGAAGTTGTTGCTGGACATGCGGACAAACTCTCTTGGGTCGGCATCGTAAGAAGCGTGTTAGAGCTTAAGTTTGAGCTTATTTAATAAATGATCATAATTTATGCTGTCCGGTGTGGACTGTCCTCCTTCTTCACCTCTCTTCCCTTCCCTAGAGATACAGTATACTTGGTAAGTTGTTCTATGCAGAGGCCGGTTATTCGTCCGAACACTGCTATTATTTCATAAACGACTCCACACGGTGTGTTTGGTGGGGTTGTGCCTTTTTTTTCGTCAATTTTGTTCCCCCTTTTCGGTGACTGGCAAACAATCGGTTTATGACACTTTGGTGTCCTGTATGTCAGTAGGTAGGTACTTTGGCGGCTTTAGTTATGGTTCAACGGTTTTTGCGACACTCCCGTGTGGAGCATTAATTCTTGTGATATGCTGAAAAATGTGCCTTTTCGCACATTCGTACACGTTCTGGAAGCGATCGTTTTTCACTATCGTAGTAAAGGAACAAATCGCATGACAGTCATTTAATGGAACTAGAATGTTCGTTGTGAAATGATTTGTAGTATCAACTATTGGCCAAGAAGCTTTTTTACAAAGAATTTATAGATTTGAAAACTATTTCATAGCAAATTTTTGTACGTTTTTGTTGAAAATTTTAACATTTTTCACAAAAACTATAGAGTTTTTAATTCGTTTTAAAAAACTAAACTATGTGTTAAAAATCAAATAATTTTTAGCTTCACTACAATGGGCTTTTGTTAGTGAACACTTACAGCTTCAAAAAATTTCAAGAAAATCCAAAAATTAATTAAACATTTCTTCATGTTTCAATCAAATAAACAAAAAATAGTAAATGGTTCCAATTTAAAAGTTTATTACGACAATTTGCTTTAATATCTCTATAGATATTAAAGAAGATAAACATAAAAGGATTGCATGTTTTACATAGAACAGCATTTTTTAAAGATTTTACTATGTCTTAGCTTCACCCACAACTGCCACCCTTCAATCAATGATCTTTTATGTAAGCTCAGTCGCTTTAAGTGATTTTTAATGCGTCCTCTATTCGCGTGTCATCAAGATTGATTTCATCAGCCAAGCTGACCTTCTTCCATTAAAGAAAAAAAACGACACACTAACGCATTCAATTTGATATCGTTACCTTGGGACACTTTTTTTGATTGAAAAATTATGTGAGAACAGATCATTACTCGTTCTTCCCACGTGACCCTTATAGCACCGGTGGTCAATGCCATACCGATGCGAGATGATTAATTTCATCCTTTCCTGTACGGCCAGCCTAGGACCGGGGAGTGATTTAACTTCCAAATCCTTGCCTCTAAAATGGTTCCAAATCTATTAACCTTGCCGCCGCAAAAGTCACTTTGCTCTCACCCGGCACACGTATCTCTTCCACTACACATGCAATAAATCATGCATGATTTACTCGATTAAATGGACACTCTGTTAGATTGCGGTCTACGGAGCGCTTAAAATGGCTCCGCGCAAAGGGTGCGCGAGTGAGAGGAAACAGCGCTATATTCAAATTCAGTGATCTCCTACATACACAAATAACCTACATCTGCTTACACCCACCGGGCTGCAATCGATCATGCAACTAATGTTCTCCTCTCTGGTCCGATTTTCGTCCCGTTCTAGGTAAGCATCATGGAGACTGGGTCACCCACCAATCCAACCCAACCAACACCGACACAATGGGACGCACCGTGCAGCCGTCGCATCTAATTGGCACGCATTACTCACGTCCCGTGTACCTGCCCCTGTAACTGTGACATTAAAACTAGGTGCACCGTGCTGGTGCATGAATGAACGTATGAATGCTTTCCTCACCCGTACCGACAATCGCAATAAAAAAGCCTCCAGTGGACACCATAAAGCCCACTGGGGATGCTGGCTGTGTCCTGTAGGTGGTCGAAGATTTAACCTTCAATAACAAAAAAACGCCACCCCATATCCTACATACACGCCACAAGCGCTAAGCCCCTCAATGGCCCAATTTTGTTTTATTATGCATCAACCAAATTCATAATAACCTTTCAATCGAATACGCTTTTTAAGGCACTTACATTGCGTGGTGCTTTTTGTTTGTCCTTTTCTATGCCATCGCAACGATAGGCAACGATTCAAGGGAAGTTCAAGATCAAGAATAAATCATCACCGTGTGGCGCTCGATCGCACTAAATAATGCGTGCGGGTGGTGTACGCTCCAAAATACGGAGCATCCCATTGGAACACCCAGTGCGTCTCTGAGGGAGGCGATGGAAAGGCCCCATTTGCATAGAATTGTAGTGTGGCCACGCAGTTTTGCTTATCTGATGTTAGCCTACATTTATTTCCAACAGTCAAACAAAACCAAAATGTAAACTGCGGGATGGTTTTGTGTTGCGAAAGCTTTGTAGCATAAATTTTGGTACCAGCAAGAAAGTTACTCCCCTGAAACGGAATGCCATGTTGGGAAGGATACATTGCACAATTTAAGTGACGTTTCGTTTACAGAAAAAGAGCAAGAGAATTTGGTTTGGTGTGAAATATTTGTCATTTCAAGATTTGTGTCATCCCGCAGCTGGTCATCGCTTGGCACCTTTTTCTTTCTCACACGCAAGTTTCAAGTTACTTTAGTTTAGCTGGTTCTATTTGATTTTTTGTTGTTGTGTGTTTGTCTTTTCTCAAACCTCAAGCTGAGCTGCTTTGGCCGAGAAACGGAATAAAAAACGGAACCACAAACATCTCGTCCGGTGTTACGCCGGGTGTATGGCTTTGCGTTCTCGGCTTTGCGAAATAGAGCAAACGGCTTTGCCGTAAATCACAAAACTGGGTGATCTTTTATTGGCACTGTCAACATAACTTGTGGTGTTGTGGCTGTGCCTTGTTTGTCACACTGTCACAGACAAACGGGCATCGAGGGTTCTTTTTACCATTTTGCCATATATATTGCACTACGAAATCGAAATATCCAGATTCCACATTTCTCTCAATTGTTGAGTTTACCATTCCCAAGATCTCAAGATTCGAGATCGATTTTTTTCTTCGCCGAATTACTAAAAGTATAAATTTAAATAAATACCCACCAAAGATTGCTGCTTGGCTGAATTTATTTTATCAAACCGCTCGACTGCGATGCCAATCGTTACCGGGCTCAGTAGCGATTGATTAATACCCAACACAGCCTAGCGGAGAAATCGGCCAAAAACCTGCCAAGAAAACGGTAATCGATATTCCACACATAATTCCGACCTCCGGTTCATGCTAATTAAACAATTGATTAGATTATACAGCAAAACCGATCATCCGGTCACACGCACCGTGAACGACACGATCGTTCTTCGACTCCCATTATCAGCAAAAGTCGGGCTCTCGCTCTCTCCTTCTCTCTTTCCCTTAAGTGGTATGATTTTTCCCAACACCATTTCATTCACCGTTGCGTGCTTCGTGTCGTGTATTTAAATGGATTAAATTTAGCCAATGCATACACGTACACAACGTACTCGTGCATAAATGTACCGTGGCGTACATGCAAAAGGTGTACGGGGTAGACAGGAGCCCCAACAGCATCGTTAAAAAAGGGTAAACTATTTCGATACCCCTTGATCGCACGATCGTGGCAATCGGGCGCGTGTGTGTGTGTGTGAGCATGGCTTACGGTTTGGCTGAATTATTTATCGCCACGGGCGCTGGGTGTTACGGTCAATTAAATTACAATGAAACAGTCATTACCTTCCTACTTGGGCTCATATTTTACGGCCCATGGTTGGTACACCTCCCCCCTCTCAAACCAATCTCCTTAATCTACCAAAAAGTGATCCGTTACTTTACAAATACAAAAAAAAACAGGGTGGAACCATCCAATCTGCAATGTTCATGGGGTGGTTTTGGTGAATTGAGGTATCATCGAGCTTTTCACCTATCGTCAAACGTAACTACAAGCAAGAGTAAGCGTGATTTAGCGGCATGGAGAGCGAGAAAGAGTGCGCGTTGTTACGTGCGAGTGAAATCGATGACCGATTTGACGATCTCAAATTGGCATGGCGCCTGGCCGAAAATGGAGCTATTATTTAGAAACACTTCACCACCACGTGGGGCCGCTATTTGGGACGCGTCGTCTGGGAATTGGATACCTGTTTTTCGTTGATCGCTCATTTGGATCGATTGGTACGTAAAAAAATTCGGCCCACCCGAAACTAGAATACAATTAGAATGCAGTACAACGCGCGTTCGTCGCTTGATTTTTATGTATACGAGAAGCATTGAAGTCTTTCGTATTAAAAAGCGTTTTTTGAAGGCACGTAATGTTTTGTTTTCAATTGAGTTTGTATGAAGGTATGAAAGGGTTTCGGATGTTCAGACCGCTTAACCTAGTTACCTTGCATGCATAAATATTCAAAAAATCCTACCATGAGCATAAAAAAAGATTATAAAATTAAGCGCTTCACGGAAGGAATAGCCATTTAGAGCGTCACATATTTTTCAAGTCTAATCTCACAGCTCAAAGTTAATTGACAGCAGTTAAGATTAGATTTAACGAACATCATAACAACATTCATTGGACTACTTTGCAGGCCGGACTCATTAGTGGCCCAGTGCGCACAACAGGAGCACACATGAGAATGCAAACATCCGTTCTCTTCTATTGCTTTGTTACAGAAGTCAACAAAAAACACACACACGCACACAAAAGGCTTAAAACGGAACATGTCACTGCGGGAGATACGTCTAAATTTGCCAATTCGATCGTTGCCTAATGGATGGAAATTGGAAAGCAAAACAAAACAACAAACTCACACAAAAGACAGCAATTTAAATACCAATTCGGGTGATAATTCACGATCATCTGTACCGTTGGTTGGGGACCGTTGTGTCCCCTCATACCGTTTCGAGCCAGAACCGAAAGATGCTGCTTATTCATTTGACGAACAGCGAGAGCAAAATGCTTAAAGTGGTTACTGATTTATTGATCCTAGCTCGAGGGGTTCCGAGCTTTGGTGCACCCAACCCGAACGATGATGGATTCGGACGGAAAGATTTTCCCAGGCCGATATCGACGGTGGTCCAACGTGTGGTCACAAATGAAAGGGGGAGAAAAAAAACGACAAAACACAACCTTCCAAAAGGAAATTGCAATGTTGTAAAAACACGGTCCACCGACATGGGTCCCGTTTCCTTGCGCTTCTACCGTTCCGCAGCGCCACAGGTGCGTACCGCTTGTTTTGACTAGCTGACGTTCTGTATTTTGTCATCGATGGCGATGGTCGTTGCGTTGCGGTGGTCAAATTAACGGTACCCGTGGTTTGCTTTGGGCGACGGATTCCCCTTCTCCCGCTGGCCGAGGTTTCGTTTGACCTAGAACTCAGAATGCTTGCGTTATTTTTCGCCGAACGCTCGATTGTGTAACGTTTGATGGCTTGGCTGTTTTTTGTTTGTTTGTTACGATCCCTCTAATGAGACGGTGTCAGTGAACTAAGACACAATTTTTGCACAGCGTGAGCTAATCGAATAAGCTAAGGGTGTGTCCTGCTGGGCTACGGGTTTGTGCCTAGGGTTATAAAATAAAACAAATCCGCTGAGTTTGCAATGTAATAATTCAAAACATTTTATGATGGCTTACACTAGGAGCAATAATTTGTATTTTTTTTCTATTCATATAGTCGCTTTGAAGGTTAAAATAAACAGTAAGCTCGTTAAATAAAGCTAAATGATTTGTGAAAGTAATAAACCAATATTTTCCACCAGTGCTCCCGTGAAAGTGTCCATCATGCGACACGTGAAAGATAAAGCAACGTGCGTTTAAACAAAATTGCCACCATTTTCACCCTCATTCATTGAGAGTGCGAACGATGCTCCCGGCTCATTACCGATAGTAACCCACTTGGCCCTCTCCACCGGTGGTTATTATCCACCGTCCATCACGTCCTATCAGTGCCCTCTTTGTCGTTGATGAGCATATTAAGCAGTTACGGGCGCAAACATATTGACACTCACACCAACCGAAGCGTGTTCCTTTCATTGGACACTCGCTTCAGCAGGAAAAGTGTCACCCATTGGCGCGATCTGCCTGGTTTTGCATTTGCAAACCATCGGGCAGGGTAAAATGTTATCTGTACTCACCCCATTTCTACGCATTCTCACTTCCACACGGCCGGAAGAGCTTGAGCAATGCAGAAGCGGCAAGCCGGAAAATAGATTTTGAGGTCATCGCGCATAGAAGAAAACCCTTCTTTGCGGTTTACACTTACGAGCAGAGAGGGTCTGAGGTGGGAAATCAATAACAAGCAGCTTAGACAACCTTCCGGCATGATCCACACCCATCGTGCATTAGCTGCCCCTTTTTTGCTCCAAATGATGAGGTGTCTCTAATTGCTTTAATTTATTAATTGCAATCCCTGCTGGTGCACTGATTTTTACAGAGTGGTTTTTCCTGTTTGGAAAACACCCGTATGAAAGAGAAATTTTTAGTTTTTAAATTCGTTTTATCGCTATCGGATTAAACGATATGGAGTTGGTGCATGTCGACAAGTAAATAAAACGGTCCTTTCTCACAAAATAGGCATACAAATAAGCCCCCATAAATATTATCCATAAAGTCTTATCCTCGGGGTGTCCCTTAAACGAGGTGTCACCTGTTGACGGCTCGGCACCAGTTTAGCTGATGCATCGTTGCATTTCGCTCCACACGAGTGCTGTCTTCCTTTTTTTTGCCAGCTTTAAATTGTGTCACATTGATGGTTTTTAATTATTTATGCACAAACCTCATCCGCAACGGACCGCAGCTCCGACAGTTATGTTTCCGAAGGGTGAGCACTTGGAAGTGATGATCCCATTTGTTTTTCCTGCTCTCATTGCATCCCTGTACGTTTCTTTCCCCATTCCACATGGCGGAAGGTGTTAGCAAACCGGTTCCTTCCTTGCTTTTCGCCACGAGCAGCGTAACGATAGCGATCCATCGATCAGACCGACGAGTACGGGCGAAATCTCGGATCGAAGTGCAGCAATAAGCAGACATAACATGCAACCGGGGGCGCTACGATAATCGTGCCGCCGGTGCTGCTTGTACGCACGATCGCACCGCGGCATCTCATTGAGCGAAAAAGATGATGGAATGTTTGTTTGAATTAGAGCGACAGCGATCGGCCGGTATACGGCGGTAATGATTGGAAAATCTATAACGACCATCACTGGGAGGGGTTCCGGGGAGAAAAATTGGATCGAACAGCGGTACGATGCGGTACTCGGTCAGTCAATTAAATTCAAATTATTCTAATAGAGTCCCGACGGGGAGACGGCATGAATGGTAATGAAATTGTGGTAGGGTTTAAAGCAGCAGCGCTGGTGCAGTTGGATAGAGCAGAGATTGCCATCGCGTGGATAATGGATATTTGTACACTAGAGCATTTTTTTGTATTAAAGGATACCATAATTGATATGTAGGTGATTATTTTACTTGTGATATAGTTGGGAGTAATTGGAATTGTGAGCTGAATAACAATATTGTAGCACACTAAGAAGATTGATACTAGAACGACCAGAGTGAGAAAAATTACTCTTCAACAAGAACTTGAAACTGAATGAATAGTTCTGAATTTTTATTTTACATATTTATGAGTGATCGATTAAAACTAAAAATCTATGAAATAGTGAAACTGTGGGAGTTTTGGAGAATTTTGTGAAAAAGTTCTTGATCTATTCATAGAAAAGTTTATATTGGTACTGAACAGATCTCGAGAGATTCTCAATATTTTCGTAGATTATCTGTTTCTATTAAAATCTTCAAATTAAATCTTCTCCTGGTTCTAATTGGCTCGTAGGTTATTGTTGTGTCTTTTCTTCTAAGATCTTTTGCTATCATAACGAAAAAAAAAGATACAACAACATTACCATCATATTTAGATAGTAGTACAACTGCAACAAAACAGTACAGTCGTCATCAGATGACCATTCCTCGCGCACTATCTCTAGCAGTTTCGTAGAATTATGAACACACGGGCCGGATAATTTCAATTTCTATATTCAACACGAATCGTCACGAAACGCAGTAAAGTGGTTACCATACCCGCATGGGCAGCAAAACCCTAATGGACATATGGCTACAGGAAAATTGGCGTCTGGACTACAAATAGGAAAACCTTTTGCGTCGCCTTTCACCTTCACTATCGCACCAAAGCACCAAAGGGTCGGCAGACATTCAGCCCTACCGCAGTCTCGTGGGTATTTCATATAAAAAAAAAGAAAAACCACCATACCCAACCAAAACACAATCCCTCCCCAAAGGTTGGGTGCAATGGGGGTCCGGGAAAAATCGCCATCAGATGGACCCGTGCACCACCATCACCATGCAACCGAATAACGTGCGCCCAGTGCAATGGAGGGTTGCACGGTACGGGTCAAGCATGGGTTTTGTTGGAATGTTTGGAGATTTATTCACTATCGCAAACAATAGACGACTCGCGCCAACCGCAAACGTGCGCCCGGGTAGAGGACTTTCACGAAATCGATCGTTGGCGGCCGGAGCCTAATGTGATGGTGGTTACCAATGTCCGATGCATTTGCGCGTACAAGGAAATGTGTTTTCTGTTTTCTTACCCCCCCCCCCCTTGTTTTGTTGTTGTTGACAATTGTCTATTGGTTTTGCATAGAGGAGCGCACACGCGGACACACTGGCACGGATGCATATAAATCAAAATAACAACTTTCGCCGACCCTTTCACTGGTAGTTTGGAGTTTAACGCCAGTGTACCAATGCAATCGGATGGAATCAACGCCGTTACGTGCTTTTGCGTGCGGAGAGTAGAATTTAACAGTAAAATGTGTTTTTTCCTTTTGAAATACTAGAAAAAGTAGTGCCTAGCTTTGGAAGAGGATGGAGTGTTGGGTGAATCTTATTCGGAATCACGAATCTGAATTAATAATTCTGAATCTCTACTCTGAATATATATATATGAATTTCGGAGTCTCAAAGATGCATGAACCCATGAAGATTAATAAATTCTTTGAGCAGTCATGAATCTCTATGCAATATAAACCTCTGAATATTCTTTTGTTTACAAAGATTCATAATTCTTTCTAGAGTCAACTTATGATTTGAATGGCTCCTCAGAGATAACACACAATACTTTCTAAGTGCCATTCTAAGCGAGAATAACAAGCACAAAGTTTTGGACACTTTGTTTAAACACACTCACGCACACAGCGGGTCATCTGCGGAGGTCAGCATATTTTAAATCGGTCGTTATGTTTCCTAAATGGTAATCCTCCCTCGCGCGTACTCATTCCTCCCCACGTAACTCACACATGAAATGTTCACCGTCATGGAATGCGCATCGACCTACGCAACACGGCACCTCCAAAACGGCAATGAAAGCCATCGAGATGGCCAACAGATTCCACCCCGCCGCCCAAAAATGGCGCGCAGTGCGTTTACTACAAAGGGAAAGGGTGGGCGGTGAGGAGAGAAGATCGAGCGCCAAGGTCAAGAAACAGTTACCTTTAAGTGATTCGTTAAAGCCATCCCCCCGTCAATGCGCTGACAGCTGAGTAGATTGGACTTCAGCAAGTGCTCCGAACCGAGATGGAAAACAGTGATGGCGTTTTGCTTCTCAGTCTCTGATCCGCTTCTCCTTCCCCTCCGTTTCATTTTGATCGTAGTTTTGGTACACTTTGGAGTTGTTGCTAAATACATATAAAAAATGCTATTAACGGAAAGCAATGATAATAGTAATAACAATAAAACTGCTCATCTTGGATGATCCCACATGACGCTGATGACGATCAAGATTATGCTGGGAAGAGACACACAAACGCATAACGTGACAGATGGAATGGGTTTGGAGCGTGAAAGGGGGGTCTGACTACACCTGCACCAGCCGAAACCTGCCAGCACAAAGATAATCATCGATTTCGGCACGAGCACATGATCGCGCAATCGAATTCGAACGGGGCCCAACCGTCCGCTGTAACGCACCAAACAAAAAACTACCCCTCACTCTACAAAAGGCAGCTGCCAATAAATAGAAAGAGCCATAAAAAAACCAAAAGATAAAATGTTATTCACTGACTTTTTTTTTTCTTCTGTGATGGGGAAGATGCTTCTTTATTCAGCACAAGCCTTGGAAAGAAGAAATGATTTACAGGACACAGGAAAGGTAAAAAAACATAGCATACCAAAGGAAGCAAAAAAACACAACACCCACCCATCCTCGGCTTTTGATCGTTTCTTTTGAATTGTATGAAGAGGGGTTTTTTTGTTGGCTTCTGCTTCTTTGGTTTCATCCAAATCAAACCATCTGTACCCGTCAAATTCGTTTGGTGTGTGTGTTTTTACCCCCCCCTTCACACTCAAAAGGCCATCCGTATCGAATGGTTCCAATGCGAAGGTTGAGAAATTTATGTTGCGCCCGGGCTTTACGCTCACGGATAGTACGGCGATCGATTTGCTGATTTATCTGAAAAGAAGAAAAAAAAAACAAGGGAGTCTCTTCCCATCCACAAAGGAGGGGGAAGACGGGTGATGAGGGTTTCCTAATGGTCAGCAAGTTGTCCGTTTAAATCGATTTGAATGAGACTATGATGAGTTTATGTGAGCCATAAATAATGGGTCTTTAGGCTGTCGTGCGGCAAAGGAATCGGCCTTTTGCTCGATTAATCGCCCCGAAACATTGGGGTTGCACGACGCTAGATAGTGAAACAGAAAATTTTTAATTCCTACTGAATTTTATGCGTTTTTTAATTTGTTCAAATATGTTTAACTGCAAATTGAATATTTTGTTTCTATGTTCATATTGAAAAGAATACAAATTTCGTCCCATTCGTTTTAGGACACACAAATTTGCTTCTAATAAATTTTACACTTTTTAAATTGTTATTTAAAGCTCTCTAGAACTACTTATCGATCACATAATTTTAATAGGAAATTATTCCGCTAAACCTTTTCATACGGCATAAAGAAAAAAAATCCCTTTTTTAAACTCCCAAACCTCATTTGGGTGTCCCTCTTCCACCATCCGGTCGATCTATCGCTACGAATCACGAGCCAACCTGCCGATCCATTCAGATTCGATTGCAACATTTACCGATACGATGTACGATCGATACCGGCGCGAGCGAGCAACGAAGCGCAGTGTAATGCTACGCTACAGCATGCCCATTCTGTCGCGTTCCCACGATTAAAAAATCCGTTGTACCAAGACACTCACTAGCACAAAAGGTCCCCACACGTGGAGACCATCTTCCAACTGGAGAGTCTTGAAACGTGTTGGTGAGAAGGTGCACAGGTTGCCAACACGCAAACGCGTGACGTTTTGGGCGATTAGGTCAAGCCTAAAGTTTAGGAGAGGAAACTGTTGCGCAACCTCACTCTCGAGTGTTTGGCCTGCAACGTGTTCCTATCGATTCAACTGCATCGGATTGGGTACCAGGCTGTTGTATATCATAGAATCACTGCCCAATGCCTTCAGGGACACTGGAGAATCGGTGAGTGTTGCCTCATCAGCAGTGCATGATCGTCGCCTGTCATCGGTGCTGATAGGAAAACGTGCAAAATCGCTTCATTCGACAGGCGCTCTGACTCAAGGGCATATTATTTATGGAATGCATCGATCCACCGACCACATGTTGTCGATTGTCGACTTACATCATGCTACCGATTTGCATGGAGCATGTAAGACGTATCGGCACGACATACGATCGGAATGGATGGTGACGCTGGTGAACGAAGCCGCAAATATGTTGAATAAAGCAAGTGTCATTGTACCATCGGTGGGGTGTTATTCACAAAATAGTATTTCAAATGTTATTTTGATAATTATTTAGCAATGTAAAATTATCATAATTATATTGCGTTGCTAAAACATGCTACTTTATTGGAGAAATAAAAAGTACATTGCTATATCTGTCCGAAAACTGGGACAATACTCCGTTAGGTGACAATGTTAAACCCAGTTTCGTCGCCTAACTCCACTCTAAGTCTTTCGTTTTAGCAAAAGTTCACATGCAACGTTTCACGCTGACCATTCACACCTCCGCGGAAACAATGAAGCAAATGTGTAAATTCAAATTACCTGCCCGTCAAAAGCGCCTGCTGTTGCTTGGCTGTGACATAGATTGTGAACCCACTACTACCAATTCCATCCCCGACGGGGATGCATTCCTTGGTTGCGTTGGTTACTGTAACGAAACACCCCCGGCAACCAACTGCCCGTTACGCTTCCGGAAAGCGTTCTGTGCCCGTTTCGCAGACAACAGGTTCCATTCTTCCATACAGCAGCAACTACACGGACAATGTGCTGTTTTGCTGTTTGTCTTTCCGTAGGAAAATCAACGCCACAAACATTTGACGGAAATAAATGGTGACATTTAACATACTCGAGCCCCATTATTTCCCTGCCGACCTGTGTTGCTTTATTTTTTTTTTTTGGAGCCCAACGGCAAGGATGGCAGTAAGGGTCAGCGGCAAGAATGTAAATGTTTCCCCATCCATAGGAAACGGCCCTACCGGGGCAACTACAACCTGGTATTGGGCGTATGGGACGGTTTTTGATGAACTCTCTACAGAGCGCTGAATGCAATCCCACCGGGGCCGGTATTTTTTAGATTCAGTGAAAGGCATTGGTGTGCCGAGTGGAAGCTGAATTCATTTACATATTTTGTGTACCAGTTGCTTGCGGTGGCATTAAAATTGGGCAACAATCGGTATGTAATTGAGCAATCTGTTGTCATGAGTGTGTTAAAAGCATTGCAAATGGTGGAAAAAGCTTAAACCTGTGTTACCCAGTTGGATTAATTAAGTAACAAAATTCGGGCTATAATCAAAGTCGTCTTTCTCTACACAAAATTCGTAAATTGTACTTTCTTGTGATTCTACTAGAAAAAAGTCATTAGAATATATTATCGTATTTTAACTAGAACTGTGGCTGTGTAAATTTCAACCCGATTTTGACAGTGGATCGCTCGTTTGACAGATGTCAGTTCAGACTAAACTTAACACTCACACAAGCTACTTAGAAATGGTTGGACCTTATTCTTTACAACTAAAATCTATTCAAAAACACTCAAATACGCACTAAAATACTTACCTGATAAACTTCTATGTGAATTAGTCACAGCTTTAATGAATTTCATACTTTTCACATATTGGCGCTATCTTTTACCTGCGAAGGCTACTGGTTTTTTGGAAGTCACTCCGGTTTTTGTGTTTGGTACACCCAACATAAAACCGATCGAAAACACGATGTCATCGATGAAGAATTTCACCCCGTTTGCTACTGCCGAGAAGAAAGAGAAGCACCCCGAAAAAAACTATGTCAAAACTCATCCAATAAGCATTAATGCTTATGGACAGGTGAACGAGCGCTTTCTGGTAGCCTCAATCGACCCGCATCCATCCTTCGCCTTGAAGGAATTAAAAATCAAAATCTGTCTTGTTCACGTTTCAGAAGAAAACCCTCACCACGGGTAATACGAACCACTCACTATGAATTCACCACAAGAAAAAAAAAATGGAACAGGCAAAGATACAAATGAGTGTCACTTGAAACGGATCCAAGACTTATTTCGGTGGCATTCGGGTGGATTTGAATCCGCGTTGTTTCGTTTGCTTTCGAAATGAAAATATGAAACCAGAAGCGACCGCGTACCGGTTGCGGGGCAACATTATTGGCTACCGGTGGGTACACGGTTCTAGTACGCACGGACAAGAGGAAAGGGAATACGAAGAAGGGAAGACACCCCACATTCAAAAGGGGTAAGTTCTGTTTTAGTAGGTCAATTGGTACATTCACCTCGCACGAGTGTGCAGAGAACGGGAGAAAGAACAGGACCACCACCATTCCTACCAAGAATGACTCTCCACTCATTCTCCCCGCGTCCCCTCATCATGCTTCCGGATCGCTTATGTTTAATTAAGCCAAATGATGCCGGAGTGCACTTTGATCAATTTATTAATTGGGTGAATGTTCTTATACACCATTACGCTGGGAATTATTTTTGCGCAAACGCGCTGATGGAACCCGTCAGCCGGGCAGCACCAGACGGGCAATAAAAACAAACAAAAGTCCCTCGTCCGATTAGTCCCGATTGTGTGAGTCAGACGGTCGTCGGGCTAACCGTGCCCGTGCGGCAAAAACCATCACCATCGCACACTAACTGTTGCACTTGTAAATTTGTGCAATTTTTCAAGCTCCCTCCCTTCCCGGTGCTTGCAATAAAAAAAGCTGACCCATTCGCGCTTGTTAATGCTGCGCATACTGGCTGTTGCCGGCTTGCGACTATTAAGCTCATTGATCCCGTTTTTATTTCCCTTCTGACGAGTGTGGTGTACCGTCTTGAGCGAACGGTTTTGCCGTTGTTGATCGGTGATTGCACTCGATCGTTAGTACCTACTCGTTCCGGAGTTTGGTTTAGTGTTCTTGTACTGGAGCACTTCACCGCGGAACGGAGCGGATGGTGCTGGAGATGGTGCTTAAATAGTTGATTTCATTGCCTTACAGCAAACGCAAGGGGTAGAAAGTGAATGCTGTTCGTTCGCCGCACGAAACCGATGCTGAAGATTACTAGGTTGTTGGGTGTTTCGGTTCGGTTGGGCTTGAAATACAATCAACCACACAAAAACAAATGGAACCGACAAACCCATTTAATCAGAGCACCGTTTTTGGGGAGGGAATGCCGAGTGCTTTCATCGCTTTCGTAACCAGTTGGTGTTGCGAGAACGGGCCCGCATTTGGAAATCACTTTTGTATATTGGGCTTAACTTAAAAGATCAATAAACCTGTCAACACAATTCCAAACGGGTAGCGAGTGCCGTTTTATTAGCCAGAATCAATGCTAGCACCAAACCTGCTTGCTGTATGATGGGAAGTGACCTCGAAACTAATATGCGTTCCATTTATCGCACTATTTCATCGGAGAGATTGCACATTGCAGCTTTAAGCAGAGAAAATGCTACCGAACGAATTAAAATCAGGCGGACAAGGTTTTCTTTGTGATATTCATAAACTACTCATAACCAATTTTGGAATATCTTTGACTTTAACGTGTGTAAAACCCCAATAAAAATTAATGTCTTGCGAACTTCGATCAACACCTAGAAAGATATAACGTATCTTGAACTTTATTCTTGTTAATCAGGTATTCGAAGCAGCAAAGGTGAAGACACTCTAGAGAGACCAAATTAGGACTGATATTTAAGTGTCGTAAGTCCCAGTTACTATAAATGCCTTTCGATGATGAAATAGCACATAAAAAGTACTCAGGACGTTTAGAATACCTAAAAATATAAAGAACATACTGCTCTCATCAATTCCATGTGCAACATTGTATGTTAGATATTCCTCATTTGCTTTACAGCTTCATAATTAACACATACACAAATGCTACTGACAGCCAAATGCCGAATGCATCTGCATGCATTCCTTCAGTTTTCCAACCCATAAAGTCTCACACTTTGTTTGCTCTTCTCACTATTACTTGCAGGCGACGCGAAAGGTGTCAAAACGTGGATATTTATTCGTCGCCCCTTGGGACTGGGACTTTAGCAATCCGATCTACAAAACAAAGGTAAGTTATACGAACGAGCATATTGCACCCTGTCCTGTCCTGTTCGCCAATTGTCGCACGATCGCCATTCCTTCGAGAGTTCGAGGTTTTCCATCGGTACAGTACCGGTGACGGATTTGGAACGGATCGATGGATCACGATCCGCCACCGAGTGATCTTGGGTGGCTGGCGGATGGATGGGACCATCGTTGCTTTTTTGTTCGGTTGTTTATTTATCACTTGCACGCTCTCTGCAGCTGTCACTCGCACAGCCTCAGACAGAGGACTAGTTCGCTTCTGCACCATCACCTTCAAGCTGCCCAAGGTGACAAAAGCATGGTTCAATCAGGGAAAGGACGGATGCAAATTAAATCGTTTAGTCAGCGCCACCCGCCTAATGTCCACAGCTGGAAGCGGTACCAGTCGAGCGTTGCCGTGCCAAACACGCCAACATGCTCCAGACCTACATCACTCGGTCCCAAACGCTACCATTCTTGAGCTCTGAACGCTGCATGTCGCCTGTTGTTAGATCAACTGTTTCACTTCCCTCCGGGAGGATAAAAAAGGGAAAGGGAAGTTGAGAGGCATTTGGGATTAGTAGGATTCCAGTCGGTCGAGTAGCGAACGGTAGCCATGGACATGGTGGTGCACTCGATATCCGGGAGCAGCGTTCAGCTGTCGATAGGACAACCGTTGATCGACACGAACGCCAGAGGGACCGATCGGAGCGTCGCTTTACGGTTGAGTGCGATCGGTTTTTTTTTTTGCGATCGCGCGGCCCGATTTCGCCATCGTTCGCTCTCGGGCGACTTTGGTGCGATTGATGGATGTCAAAAAGTGGCTGATTAATTTACATATCAGGTGCAAAGGAAACCGGTGGCTGCTGCAGCACCAGCTGACTGACTTGCTACCGATGCTTGATTGATCCAACGTCCCCGCCGGACGGGAGTTAGCGCGCTGCGCAACAAATTGGACGACGCAACGTTGCCAGGTGTCTGCTGTTTTGTTCAGCTTACTGCGGTTGACCTAGATGGTGGGCAATGCGGATAATTAGATATTTGTGCAGTAACTTCTTTCTAGCACTCGCACGGCGATTACTTAAGCGTCTAACTGTGGAGTCTAATGTTTTATTGTATAAATTTTGTAATTCTAAGAGGTTTTTAAATCGCGACTAGAGATCTTTCACTTTTCTCCTCAAAACTCACATTAACGACTTATCGATTGCCCATTGAATCCAATCGATGTAGTGAGCAACATTCGTATACACTCCAGGGAGTGATTTGTTACAAGAATACGATCCAAAACTTATGATTCCTACCTGCAACCAATGGTTAGCTTCTCTTCTCATAAGACCACCTCCCGAGTCACCATAGCACACGTCTCTTCTTCGGGCTCCACGAGCGCACAGATGTATCCGAGACACGTCAGCTTCACGCAACGCATAAATCTTAACGCACGTACTGATATTTCTGCCCAACATTTCCAATTTATACTTTCGATTGAATCCCATAAATGCGTTTGTTCTTCCCCAACCAGTGGCTACTAATTTCTGATCAACTATATCAGGAACTTCGATGTTCCATTCCGGTAGACAGGCTGGTCCTATCTGGAAACTATACTCCACCGACTTAGCTAGCCTCAGCAGTGCAATGTCATGCAGAAAGTCTTTCCGACCTTGATGAAAAGAAGCATGACTGATAATCTTTTCCACCGCGTAGTCCTTCGGCTGATGTAGGTTACAGACGTACACGCCTCGCACGTACATACAATCTTCATCATTCGCGAGATCCCAATCACCTAGCCGTACCCGGTAGTTGGACTCACTGAAAAGAAGACGATTTCACTCATAACACATTGGAACCATCGGAACATCGCTTATCACTTACGGTTTGCTTACACCGCTCGCATCTACAAAACAGTGAGCCGCTGATAGAACGAATCGAGTGCTGATGAGTGAACCGCTGCACAGTACCTTTTTAATCCAGCGCGGAAGTATTACGGCTGCCCACGTAAACTGATCTAGCTGTGTTTCGCGACTATCGAAACTAAACACATCAGCATACTGCGAGATGCGGCCACAGTTGGGCTCACTTTGGAACACCGGACAGCAAACGAGCCGCCGTTCGTCGTCCGTCGCGTGAAAGTCACCATGCTCAAGTTGCTCCCAAAATGTGGCGCACTGTACGGCTGGTACGAGAATACCTTTCGGTTCACCTTCACGATTTTCCAGTACGCACTGTTGTTCACCCTGAGCCGTACAATGATTCCAGCTTAAGAAGGCTAGCAACTGTAGGAAAACGCGTCTAACTGACAGGTTCATTCTGCGGAGTTATATGAAATGCTTGCTTATGTTGGCAGAGTTCGATTCGAACTGCGGGTACGGGCTCGGAAACCGATGCGTAAGCCGTAGGTTCGCACTGATAACGGGAGTTCCCTGAGTTATCAGTAACTTCTGGGGATTTTTCATTATGACGGCTCCATGAGAGTAACAAGTTGTTTACATGATGCGTTCATGTGAATACGTATTCTTGTTTGTAAAATCCACATGAATCTCTGGAATTGTTACTATGATTCTTATTTTATTTATTAGTCACATCCGTAGTAATCAGATTCTGCGGAATTGAAGGAAGACTAGGCATGAGGCAAAAGATCCTTGAGACCTTTCGCCAGACGCCTCACAATAAATACTGTATGAATACAAAGCTAATAATAGGACAAAGGAATATAAATCGAGGATAGCAACAGCGTCACCGATGTAATCAAGAAAGAAGTTTGATTGGGAAGTGGCTTAGTGATCTAGCAGAGAGTTGAAACCTGGCAGTCAACATATCTAGTAAAAAGACTAATGATGAACCAATCCACCATGAAGCTGGTGTAAAGATCTCTTCTCATAGTTCCTGGTGATTCCTGGTTTGATGGTCTGAAATGATTCTGTTGTCAAAGCCGTTAATGATATCAGTCTCAAAAACATAAATATCGTTGTTTAGACTTATGGTTTAAATCCATAAGGATTTTCCATACAAATGGGCTAGTATGTGTCGATTCTTCTACTTCTATAGCACTACAACGTAAAGAGGTCATCAAAAAGTATCCAGTTCATCAAGTATCTGATAATGACCATGATGCCCAAGCTACAAACAACAAAACTCAAAGTAGTTGCTTATTAAATAACTCTTTTTCCAGTGCAATGTTTTCAAACACCCAAATACCCAGCCCAACAACACACACAAATGCCTAACAAAACATCTGCAACCAGCCCACCATTCCAGGGAGCGCGAGATATGTTGCAACAGCTTTTCCGCTTGCTTTACTGCACCACATTTACACCGCAATCAAATCGATCGCAAATCGTGTTCACGACCTCCCGAAACCACTCGGTGGTTTAATCGAAACGCGACTTTCACGGTTACGCCACCGGCAACACCCAAATTTACGCGCGACGCAAGTTCTTCGGGATATTTCGGGACACAGGGAACACACGGCAGAGATCGAGACTGCGATGCGTTTCGCGTTCGCGTAAGATCAGCTAGACGAAAACGTACCCTGCGGGTCGGCGACCCATCGCGGTTACCAATGCCCATTAAGAAACACGAACGCGTCTGACATCTGACGTCGGGTGGTTGAACCGTGTCCATCCCGCGGGCGGACAGTCCGTTCTTTTTTTTTTTCTCTCGTGAAAGGACCTCCGCGTACCTTTAAACACCATAATTGACTGCATGATAGTAGAAATAAACGCAACAACATACCCGTTACCTCTCGTTCGTACCCCATTTGCCCCAAACTCCTCCCAAAAGATTCGGGAGCGTGAGTGGAGAGAGCCTCAGAATCATAAAGCCGAAAGCAAAACGCTGACGCAATGATTACAAAATTGATTCGATTTCCTACAGATTAGCCGGAGCTGGGTGGTAAGGTGTGTAGATGTGCTGTGAACCGCGTGTTCGCTTGCTTGCTCGATTTTTCATCAAGCGAGTCAAAGAAAACAAAAAAAAGAAGGCGGAAGAAAGGCCCAACCCATTGCGATCCCCATGGCACAAATCGGGGGAATTGGCTTTTCGCTTTTATTCTTTACATAATTTCATTGCTTTCGTTTCTTTGGCTGTGAAGCGCAAAAGGGGAGAATGCACCCCAAACAAACGAACTGTTTTATTTTTCGGGTGGTACCGTCCATCCAGCGAGCTACGAGCTTTGCAGCCCGCATGATCAATCAATGGATCGCGGGCGGATCGCCAAGCGAATACTCGAATACTCACTCACGAAAAGCCGGCCCATTTTTATTTGTTTCTTTACATCAACAAATCTTTTCCAGCTTTTCTGGATATGTTTGTGATTCCAATCGATTACTTCGGATTAGGAAACATTGATTTCCTGTTCTTTCATTTCTATTTGCAATTCCATTTGAAGCATTGGGAATAAAATCGAAATTTTTTTCTCTCGATTAATTTCGAGTTTAATATTACTCTTTCCTGTACAAATAAATCATGTCCATTGTTGTCCTTAAAAAACGTTTATAATTTATTTTTCACGCATTTTAAAAGGAAATTAATTGCTACAAGATGTTTTGGTTGCGTGTACGATGCACCACTACCACGCAAGCAAGCGTCTGGCAGCTGTAAATCAATTAAAAATTAGTACCAGTCTCGGTTCAGGACAGGCCAGGGAAATATCACCATCAATGCGTTCAATGAAACAATGGGCGCAACATAAAATGTGCCACAAATTCTTAGTCACACCGTTGCTCTGACGTTTCGCTGTCGAAATGATTTAAAATGATCCTCCAGCGCAGTTCAAGGAAAGCTTTTGTTCGGACTCCTACGCAACTGTCACCCGAGGGTGTTTTTGTAAAACTGCCACAGATACACTGCATCTTGCACAGTTTATCGATCAGCGTTCGAATCGTTGCAACCAAAAACGATTGCGAAAGTGAAGGAAACATCATCAAACCACGCAGTTTCGCTTGGACGCTTTTGCTGTTGTCCGATGATCAGTTCCAGCGGAAAAGGGGTCGATCGAAAGTGTAAATACACGCGGGGCAAGCCAACCGAACGGAATCATTTAATTTCAATTTAAACGAATTAATCGATCTCAATTAATCAATTTCTCACGACCACGGCGCGACAGTTTGTCTTGTGCGCACCGTGTTGCACCCCCTTCTACCATCATGGAGCATTTAGGCAAACGCGCTATTGAATTGAATTTCCCTTTTTTTTCTACGTTTGTTTTCCATTTTCCGCGTACCGTGGAAAGTGCAACGAAACTGTCCCGCCATTGCAGCACAAGGCTTACACTGTTCGGTTTCGGTCGAGTGTACCAGCTGACACCGGCACACCGTACGCTTTGGTGTTTGTTGCAGGAAATGAATAATACTTTTCTTTTCACCGACACCTAACCCGTTGAACACCCGCGAGAGAAGCGACGAGGGAAGAGGTCTATCGTGTGCGATTAAACGCGACTTCGTGCCCGGCGGATAGAACGGTAGAGGTAGTAGTGGCTACATGGGAGAATGAGGTTGGTATGGTGACCGGAAATTAACCTGCCCCGGCAAGCAGACTAGATGGAAGATGGAACATGACCAGAAGAATGGAGAGTGGGATTGGCAATAACCGGCTCTGATGAACCGTAACCATTCGATCGGTTTGAGATGCATTCGTGTGGGTGGGAAGTGAATGCAGTTGCATCACCGTGGAAGGCACCTCTTTATCTTGATTCTTTGATGATTTTTTATGTTCAAAAATAGCACAAAAAACAATTGTTTAATTTAAAAAACATAATTCAAACACTGGAAAGCGGATTCCTTAAAAGAAGAAGTTGAATTTTACGAGATAGTTCTAAAATTATTGTCTTTTTCTCAGTTCTTCATCAGCACAAGTGCCAGAATATTGGAAAGATGTCTAGTTCTACTTCTATATTTTTAACATCAACTTAAACAACATCCAGATATTGTTTCAACTTGGCCACTTTAACTCAAAAATCCCCCTTGTAAAAGTGACCTAAATATTCACTGAACATTCGTACCGCTAATGGCATTACACATTGCCACTTAAACCCATTTCGCTAACAGTCGCTATAGAAAAAAACGACCAATATTGTGTTTATCACCCAATATAACAACTTCTTTAGCACCAATTTGGCCTTCTGTAAAACAGTAAAAACCTTCTTTCATTCAGACTGCCACATTCTTTACCGCTCTCTCGAATCTCACTCTCCTGTCACATTATCCACCCACTTTCCTCAGTATCTCTCGGTCCGTTAGCATGGCAACGAAAATGCACTTTGCGCTCACATGCCGCAACCGTTCACTCATGATCGACAGCGACAAGCTCGTGCCCGTTAGTGGTACAAACGGAGCAAAGCACAGGAAAGGCAACAAAACTAAACAAAAAAACCCTTCGCAACGGTGCAACTGCACTCGTGCGGTCCACTGCACACACTCATCTCACACTCACCCGTGTAGGCTGACGCCGTGATACTGTTACATAATAGTGCAGCTAATAACGGACACGGTTAATCGTAATAACTGTAATGATGATAAGCAAAGCATTCGGTTGCGCACATACCGTACAAGCATCAACAACAAGCCATACCATTTTTCCTCTTTTTCCTCCCCCGAGCGTATCTGTCGAACGGTCGATACTTCTCAATCTCGTCTCGTACGCTCCCCATCACCGAAATTTTATCCTACCGTCCAACATATTATTCCTTCCAAAGCGAATAGGGACGAAATGGGCAGCCGGGTTCGTAAGAATGGGTCCCGTTCGCACGCTTGGGGCGGTCTGAGAGCAGGATTGAAATTCCAACCCACTAGCCTAATGCCATCCGCCGCCCGCTCCCACCATTCTCCGGCATGTTCGCCCACAGTCAGCGATGGATTCATCAATTTTCAATCAAAGAGCTAATGATAATGGCATCGCAATTTGGCATCCCGATCGTGATCGAAAACATTCGCTGCGCAACCCAGGGCACGGGATGCGAGATGCGCAAAATGGCACGACAAAACCGGTGTACCGTGTGCTCTGCTAGCAGGGCGTACATTATGCAATCGGTATCGGTGGGAGATATTGTAGATAGGATGGATGGGTGCACAAATTTCGGTGGCAATAGAAATTTATGTCATCAGATGCTGAAGATGCTGGAAGAAGGCGGAGGAGTAATCGCGAATTGGGAAAGAAGATGTACTTTTATGTGGGTACTCTTGTTTTGCTCTCAACCTAGACTGGGAGTGAGTTGTGAAGATCTTCGAAGTTTTAGAAATATATTGATATTATTAAATTGAAGATCAAATTTCACAAATGGAACCAATTTTGATTCCTTCCTATTTCCAATTTCTATAAAGAAAACCCAAAATTCCAATTCTACAACTCCTCAAAAAAATCTCAAGAGTTATGTGACTAGTAAATTGAAATGCATCGATTACTCCTGATTTGTTTGACAATTGTTTTATATATTTAATAAAAAAGGTCAAAAGACTTTTTCATAAACAAAGTAAATGAGCACGACAGCCTCCATTTTCCAATATTATTTAACATATTCCTTCCAGATCGAGCTCTTGTCGATGTATTAGCAGGTTATCATATAGACACAAAGAAACGCGGAACATAAAGTTGCTTTATACCTGAATTTATTTTATGGGAAAAAATATCAATTTCCTCTAACTATTTTTTATCACAGCTTATGGACATGGCTGTGACCTGCCCAGATATCACTACCAACTGAAGGTTTCCGGGATAAAACTGACGGAACCAATCACCCGAAAAAGGGCAAAATAGAGAAAGCTGCACTTTGCTCCTAATTTTCTTGTCCATTGACTATAGGATGCTCTTTTTACTGTGTAGGAACTTCATGGAATCTTGGAGAAAAAATCCACACACACACTCACACATATCGAACCAGATTGACGGATAGTGAGCCACGTTGAGATGCACTCCTTTGGGCACTGCGCCGGACGCTTGGGTGAACCTGATTTGTTCCTTCCGATCGGTATGTGCTGCAAGATAGATGATGTTTACGCAACATCTCGGCATCTCGACATTTCCTTCATTGCGTATGCGGTCGCACCGTACCCGTCGGTTGCAGCACACACACACACACTGCACAGGTTCGGCGTTACCGTTTATGTCACAGTGGGGCCGGACCCACAAGGGCTCGGCTTCCCTAGCCGCCGGCGACGATCGTACGGTCCATTTATGGTGTCGAGTGTCGCTAAAGGTTGATGCACCTGTTTTCTTGCCGGCTTTTCTGCACCCTCCCGCAGCTGCGGTCGGTTAGCCGCAACGCGCCTGGCCCGCACGATCTGATGCAACGCAACAAACGCGCAACGCACCATCACGCGCTCTAATGCGCTTTCGGGCGCACGTTTTCTTTTTCCTCTCTGTCTCTCTCAATCCTGTCTCTCCTGCTGAGACGCATGTGATGAGGAAATGGACCCAATGCGAGCATCTTTTAGAAAAACGCCTGGGTTTTGCGCAATCGGTTCGACCCGACTAATTAGTCACCGGTGTGGGTCGCCGTCCAGTGCACCCTAGGCTCAGAAATAAAACCCCCCCATCACTGCCGAGACTCCCAATTCCTCTAGTAGAGGAGGTTAGTGTTGCAATTAAGCGTCGCAAACGGATCCGACGACTGGAGGGCTTTTTGCTTTTACGCCGAGCGGATGTTGAGTGGCTGAGTTGATGTGCGTGTGTGTTTTTATTTTCGTCCCCAACCATTGTCACTCCACCAAACCCTTAGGCGATGCATTTTTGTCTAGTTTTATTAACCCCTCACACTTCTCAACGAGCTCCTCCGTACCGCTTTCGAGAGTCGTTGAGAAGAAAAAATGGAAAGTTGTCCCTGCCGAAGGGTAAAACGCTTCGGGGTGCGAGGGCTTTTGGCCATGAAATTTTTGGCCCCAGTTGTGCGATCTGTCCCATGTGCGCCCGGAGCGTACATGGACAGGTTCGAGATCGGGCCTGTTCACACATCCATCCCAACCGGGAAGGTCCAACGCGACGCAGAAGTGAACGTGCCACGGGATAGACGTTGGAACCCAGGGAACCCCACAGTCGTGACTCGCTGCAGGCTTCTTCCCGGGTTGTCCCGGCCACTGCTCGCAATATATCGCGATCCGTCGATCTGCTAACAGTATTTTCGTCAGTTCCCACCGCATGGGGAATCGGGGAGGTTTGGTAAAAACAGACCACAGTGTGGTGCGGTAAATGTTTTATTAATGCGTTCGAAGGTCCGATTTCCTTTCCCGTGCACGTCGTCACTCACAGCCTTCGGTGGGGAGGTGATGATGGGCGAGGAAGTGTAGGAACCATTCCCCACGTGTGTGTGTGTGTGTGCATGCGGGCTTCTCGTATGTGATAACTTGCGTTTGCCCTCGGGGCACGTAGAGAAAGTGAAATCATTCCTGAATCCTCGTAACGCGTTGGTGGCCACTTTCAAGCAATATTGTTGCACGACGCTCCAGCTAACGGACCGTTGGTGCGTTTAGCAATGTTTAAACGGGTGCAAAGCATTCGAGATAGTAAACATTATTATTTCTATTCTACAATTTATCTAATCGCGTTTATACGATAAATAATTTTAACATTTGAAATGAGATCCTAAACGAAATTAGGTACGAATTTAAAAAATATTAATAATTAACTGTTTTAGAATAATATGATTGAAAACCAATCTCATTTGAATTATTGAAAAAAAGTATTATAAATATTTTCAGCAAATGTTGGATTTTAAATGAGCAGTAAATATTATTCAGCCAAACTATTTCTTTTTGTTTCTATTCATGGTTGTATGTAATCAACCATAAAACACCACTCGGAAATAAATTTGACTCGGCAGGCATCACATTTAAATATAGTTCCAACATCGAAAATGCACACAAAAAGCACTCAACCACACACGATCGCTACAAAACGCTCGGCTAGGCGGATAAATTTCGTCATGTGGAAAATTCATCACCGCACGTCACAATAAAGTCTTAACCTGACCCGAAGCGATCGTGTCGAATGTTAAGCAACCCATCCCACAGTCCATCAAACCCGGTTTCACGATTAACAGCCATGACACAACGCTCGCATGCACACTCCCGTTCCGCACGTAACATTGCCCTACGCCCATCTCGAACCTCCGATTTCTCGGAAAAGAAAGTGATCTTTCACACCTTTCTCCGGGCACTACTGCCACCGCTGCCAGGACTGCGTTGACAACGCAAGCGGTTGTGTGCTGCCGTGACAGGTTTTTATTACATCTTTCATCTTTTAATCATCACCGCCAGTCGAGACAGGTTACATCAAGCGACCCCCGTCCCCCTTCTTCCTGTCCAGCACCAAGTTAGATCCTTTCCTTGTCGAACGATCGTATCGAAACGTTGTTTACTTTTCATCGCCAGCAGTTCGCTTCCTGATGCGATACTGTACCACCGTGAACAAACGACTTCAACTGGTCTGTCTTGTCAAAGCGACGAACCTCCTAATATGTGAGGTGCGGCAGCTTCCGTACTGCCATAAAATTGTGCGTCCCGCTGTCATACACAGCAATTATCGTTATTACTTTTCGAAAAGGGGTGGAAAAAATAAAATCCACACTAAACATCACACCCCTGGTAAAGGGTTGGTGTTGACGCGTACCCATCAACATCGATCGCTGGGACCGGATCAACGCTTTTTCGCGCGGCTCCCATACGCGTGGATGCGTGCGTGGACGGAAGCTGTACTATTTGTGCCATCGCTTAACGTCCCACCGTAGGCACCGAATAGTTATGGAGTGGACGCGAAGTCATAGAGTTTCTTTTCCTCCATCCTTATTCGGCTTCCGTTTGACGAAAAGAAAAGTGTGAGAGATAGCTGGTGGGTGATGCGTTTTTTTTTTTATCAGCAACAACCCACCTTAGATTCCGTCGATCAACCGTCTATCCAAAACGGTTTGGTCATTTAGCGAACGGGGTTGATGACAGCGGGAGAACTTTCTCCCGCTTGGAGATGTGCGCTGTTCGATTGGGAAAGTGAATCGTATCGATTTTACATCGTTTATAGCTATGTTGGAAGAAATGATGCAATATTGCTTCCTTATAACTTTTTCACCGATCGCCATAATACCTGTTGGTTGGCTTACGTTACCCATACCGTGGGCCCATTTAGGGGAACTCCCATAAGGGTTTTAAATACTTCCCGATGCTTGATGTGTCCTGGTAAAGGAATCGCATTTTTCTCTTTTTCAGGAAGAAAAGAGTTAATTCATTGAAAAAAAAAATGCACAACTACCATGCATCCATCTCTAGCTAGCTAAAAAAAAACCCTAAACAAAATCCCACAAAACCAACGACCAATGAAAATCCGTACGAAACATCAACATAATAAAAAGTAAAAACCAGCACGCCGGAAGGTGAACGGTTCATAAAAATGTCACAGTCACACGAACGTGACAACCTTCGCGTTCGCGTTTCGCTCATCCATCCGTTTGTCAGCGCCTCGGTGCAAGAACATCTTCTTTCGTATGTACAAGTTTGGCTTGTACGGTTACGTGTGCAATGCTTCCAGCCGCATCGATCGCTTTAAAGGCAACACGAATATAAAAAAAAAACACACACGAACACAACAAAAAACAACCGGCTCAGCTAATAGGACAGCACAAAGTAGACAGTTGTTTGGTTGGAGGAGAAGCAGATCGCACAAAATGGAGGGTAGGGTATTGCGATAATCATGTCCTAGGTCGCGAATATCACCTCCGATCGAACCGATGCTCGATCAATCGATCTGGATCATCTCGTTAAATCTCGCTGCAGATCGTGCAGCAACGGCACCTCCGGCCATCTTTCATCGCCCCTTCTCCACACCATTTACTTTAGTTAAACTTCGGTAGAACAAATACCGTGGAATCTTCACCCGGGAGTCTGTGTAAGATCAGATTGGTGATCAACTTTTTTTCCCCGCCTTCTATCTCTTCCGTTCTTATTTCTGTCTTCCCCTTTTTGTTGAAAGTGTACAAAATAAACAAAAGACTGCAAGCGAGAAACCTTCAAACACACGGTGCAGAAAATATAAACGAACTCTCGCACGCCGTTGATCACTAAATCTAAATTGCACGAAAATGTCAATTGTGTCTGCAAAGGAATTGTTTCACACTTGTTCTTCACCGCCCGTTCCTTCCCCCCTCGGAGAGGTGTCTGCTCGTGTGCTACCGTGGCACTCTTTTTTGTGTGGCATTACCACAACAATAACAAAAAAACAACATCCTTCAAATCGAACTGATTTGCTGTGAAGTTTGTCACGACACTTTGACTGGTTCGTTGGTACGTTTGCTCTCGTTCTTTCCGCTCGCAACTCGAGAACTTACGTCTTACTAGGGTGGGAAGTTATGTCAACAAATGCTCCAATGCTACTGCACACTAAGGGACAAAAAAACGGGAAAAACAATTTCGAACGTGAGCTTTGAAGGACACTGGCGAAGCGTTGCGCGTTATTACGTTATGTTTATTTACACCGTAGAAGTAACTTTTGTTTGAATTTGCCGTTAAACGACCGCTTACGAATTCTGGGCCAGCTGCTGAAGTGGAACATTTTAGAGCAAATATGTGTTTTATATTTTAAAGAGAAAAAAATCACTCACAAAATTGATCGAGTTTCCTTTTAATACAAATAAAAAAAAACCCTTTTTCCCGTTTAATGGCGATTGAAACTTCTTCCTTATTTTTTCTCTCTATTCAATCCCCTCTCATTATAAAACGCTACCTAACCTACAAAATAGTTAAATGAAATTAATACACCTTAAACATCATACGCTTTATCTTCGCCCATCCCTCCCCCTTCGAACGTCCATAATCCGACAAAGCACCGAACGATAATGCGCACATCGCGTAGTTTAATTTCCTACCGGCATGTTCCCGGCGGCGGCCGCATTTAATTCGCAGCATCATTATTTTATCGGTTTTAAAACGAAAAGCACTTTTCAATTAACACCGGCCGGGTGTAGTGTGTGGTTTTTTGTTGATGTTCTCTCCTACATACGTTATTACATTCTTACGCTTCTCTGATCGGTTTCGTTATTATCTCTCTTCTCTTTCACAGGTAAGCTTTATGAGTTGCGTGTTTTCGCAGGTTCAGAATGTACCGAACATCACCGGGCTAGAAGCACCGGCACATTATCGTCCCACACATGCGCAACATAACCGTACTGGGCTGCAAATTTCGTTCTTAAACACCGGGTGGTTATGGTAAGAGAGATAGAGAGGCATGAGCTAACCGTTTACGAGCGTTCCAATGCTTAACCAAATGAGGCGAGGTAAGATGGGCACACCCCACAATCGGAAATCGACACGGCCATCGGCATACCGGCCTGTTTCGGGTCCGGTACGGTGGTTTCAGATTTTCTTTCGGCAAAATTATCCCCTGCTCACATATGATCGGCCGCGATCAGTGCCATCGGTACATTCTAAGCTTCGATAATCCTCTATCCTCTAATTCATCCCCACAAGCTCCTTCCCTCGCACCGATTCTCAGCAGCGAGCCACATTTACCTGGCAGAAACATAAAATCCTCCAACGGATAAAATAAAATCCATCGCCGGCGCTAAGTAGCGGTACTCTTTACCCTTTTGCACTTCACCAAACCGGACCGGAGGGCGGGGGGCTGATCGTGGGAGAACCCCAGGCAGGGTGAGGTCACTCTATCGGCAACATATCGCAAAGCTACGTTCGCGCGAGTGTAACGAGTGGGGCGAGGATCAGAAACAAAACCTGCCACACGCCACCGGGATATCACCTCGCGTTCAATAAAAAAGAGAAATTTATCTTGCTCGTAAAGAGGAGAAAATTTAATTAAAAACCCACCCGTCTAATGCACGTGCCGAAACCGGGCAGCGGAGGGCACGTTGACTTCTGCTTCTCCGACTGCAACTCCACCCCAAGCATCATACCACCACTTCCAACGGGGGAACTAAATTTAGATGCAATTAAAATTGTCAACTCGATCTTCCTTTTTGTTGTTGTTGTTATGCACACGTTCCGAAAGTGCGTGTGGAGTTTCGGGCACGGGATGATTGGGTGGGTAATGGAAGCGATGGACATGTTCTCTGCGCCGCATTGGTGCACTTGATGCGGAAATGTCTGCCGTTACTACCATGCACTGGCCGGCGGTGGTGTACGGAACCGGTTCGGAACACCACGGGTTTGCTTCCTTTTTGACCAGAGCTAGTACAACGCCTAGACATGTTTCTACCGCATCTCGAAGGTACATTGATCGATTGCAGGTTCATCTGTGTTTGAAAATGTTCTAATTAGCTAATGTCATCTGGTTGTCGTTATTGGTAAAAATAGTTTCTCCAGCTAGTATGCTAATTATAGCTATTTTTCTTGCTTTTTTAGTTCTGTTTTAGTCTTTCTTCTAACAAAATTAGCTATTTATCAATTAAATTTGTTTCTTCTTTTTTGTTTTATTTGTTTTGTCCTTCAATGTTTTATTTATTTCACTTGTCTTTCTCTACTTTAATATATCTCTGTGTTTATCGTCTAATTAGTCGTGTTTAGGTCTTTTTCTACCTAATTACTTTCTATTTCTACGTTTTCTGTTATAAAATAAACTGTTTAACAAGAAGAATTTTCTGCTCCTTCTCTGTTTTGTTTTTACATGTTTAGTCTTAAAATGTTCTTTACATTTTACCTGTTTTTATTCTTCTTTTATATTTTCAACTTATTGAAATTAGCCTTCTCATCTCTTTTATCTCTTTCGTTTTCTTTTTTGGTGCAAGTGCTAATTTTAACATCATTTCGTCTTCTCATTTTCTTCTCACGAAAAACATTATCAAACAGCAAGCAATATAACGATACAAATGTTTTACTATCTTTTAGCAGCAACATTTTAATCAACGCTCCCACTATGAGTACGCTTTGCACAACGCTAGAACAAACCTTTTATAGTCATGCAAATTGATTTCGGGGTTGTTTTTTTTTTGCACTGAATTTGCAACACAAAAATAATTCCAATCGCCTGTTTCTGTTGCATGTTTGATATCATCCGCTATTTCACACCAGCAGGAGAACACACGGCTTGATTAGAATTTGTAGCAAAATTTTCACCGGTGCGAGGTAATAAAAACATATTTTCACACCTTCCGAAACCCTTGGATCGTTGAACTTGAGCCAGAAAAACAAAACAAATGGACAGCTAAAAGTTGGTTGAACTTTCGATTTTTCTGCCAAAAACACCCCAAATTGACAGCTGTAAAGTGATGCTGGAAGAGGAAAATAAAACCATTATCATCGCGGGAGTGAATTTTCCTGGCGAAACATAGCGTTTTATTGCACAAAATTGGGCATCCATTGTTGAATGCTGTTTTAACAATATTCTTCTTTGCTTTCCTTTCTGTATCATTGTTTTTTTCTTCTTCCTCCAAGGGCAATGTAACCGTAGCTTAGAAAGGAAATTTCACACTTCACTCATCCGCAGAATGAGGCGCGAATGAGGCTCGGCTAGAATGACCGGGCAATTTGTCGGCCGGCTTGTGGTCAGTGACCGATCAGTCCCCGGGGCCGGCTTTTACCGGCCACTCACACCGATCCCGTTCTAATCCCGTTCGATAGGAACGGTCGGCACTGCTCCGCTTACAACCGGCCAAACGGAAATTGATCAATCGAAAGTGATACCACTGTCCTGCGCTGCGTCACACGCGTGGAAAGGCGTGTATGTACGGCTCACTGCGGTGGAAAATCGCGCTCAATTAATCTTTCCATTTCATTCGGCACGAGTGAAAAGTGAAGATTGTGATTTTTGTTACCTTTATTGTTGGTTGGCCACCGGTGGGCAGGGTGGGCATTACGGTGTGAGATGAAATGTGTTCGAACTTTGATAAAACGAAGAATGCGTTCTGGCCACGCAAGAATGGATAATGTAGCGCCAGAAAGGCATTCTCATCGTTGATCGCGCTAATGGAATAGGGAATTCGATACTGCGAGGGTTTTCTTTTTTGGTGTTCGCTTAAAAGCAACTAAGTAGCTTTGGAACATTGCCCCTTTCGTACAATAGGCAATACAATGGGATACGATTTAAAATGGTAGCTTTGCAAAAATGAACAATCGGAGGAGCTGTTAACGGGATAGCTGTTGAATTAAAACGCAATCCAAATGAAAATATAGTTTTGATATTATTTTTTTAGTTCAAGAAATTATAATTTCGCTTAGTAACTCACATTCCAATACACACAAAGCGCACTTCAGATTGCTCAAAGATTCGCTTCATCCTCATCATTAAGATAGCAAATCAAACCATCGTTCCCATCATCCTTAAGCGAGATGATGTTCGTTTAATTGGTGCTCAGGATGGAATTTCGAACGATTTCCATCTCCGTGGCAGCTAGCGTGCGGCTTAATTTAAATATGACACCGGTATCGTTTCAACTGGATCAGCAAAAAACGGCTAACACCACCACCGGGACAGGTTGATGGGTGTCGGAAAGTTATATAACTTCCTTCATCACCGCGTCCCGGACTGGGGCCTTGCCTGGGTCGCAATTTATCTTTCGGTGCCCAATAAATCAGACTTAAATTTACGGCACCGTCGTAGTTAACGGATTTTTATGGACTCTCGTAGCCAACTGGCGCATTTGTTCCTCTTTTGGTTGTTGCGTGGCGTCGGTTTGTATTTTTTAAAACTTTGGTGGTCCGGTGAGATCCACCGTTTAGGTTTGTATGTTTGGGATGGCTTCATTTTATCTTGATTTTTTCGATCGTCCTTTAGGTAACGTTTAAGTCCTGACGATGGATGCTTTCCAAAAGCTTTCTCCCAAAGGAATAGCACGTGTAAATAATTATTCTGGTGTTAGTTGTGTTGTGTAAACTGGTAAATATTTTTAACTAGCAATTAATTACAAATTAATTACCCAAGATTCTTTACAAAATCGTACAAGTGTTCAATGTAAACAATGATCACCCATTGGTCGTTTGATGAGAAATTTAGGAAGACTTCAAACCAGTAAGTTGGTTTATTTCTAGGGTCTTCAGCGATGTATATACAGTAACAATGAACAAGTGAGCTCATAACTTATGTTGTATGACGTCAATGATCACGTTCATTGTTCATTACTTGAGTTAAGTGGCGTCATCTATAAAACATCGTCATTAATACAAGAACCATGGGCTTTTTAGATGAGAAACTAAAACTTTTAAGGTTTATTTTAATTGAATTTCCTAAAAAACGGCAAAAACGAAATTTAAATACATTACAATATCCAGAACATTCTCACATAAATCCTCCCGTAAACGAAATAAACATTTATCATCATCCCGTGTTTTTTTTTTCGTTTTTGCTTAAGAAGAATATCTTTGACCATTTGAACTTAACCCTTAACCATTTTACAAATAATACCGTCATCGACAATTTTTCAAAGCCATTTCGAAGGTTGCGGTTTTGGTAACCCGTACTCATGCGTTTCGATTTCGATTTCCAACGTTTGCTGACCGAAGATTAATAACTCGTTGATAAACATAGAATGTGAATCCTTGTTTGCGAATTGGAAACCGATTACCCAACTCACACACACACACACAGACAAACACTCCTCCCCCCTCAACACACCTTCCAAAGACCGCGCCCTGTGTTTATCATTATTCCTGGCCTGAATGCAATTATTGTTCCGCTGGTTTTGAGTTTTTAGGCGGGTATCGGATTGCGTCGACCACCAAGAAAAAAAAACACAGCCAACCTTCCTTCCAGGGGGATCGTTTTGTGGTATCTGCTTGCCGCAGTTTTTCGAACGATGATCAATTTGTTCCATTCCCGCCCGATGGTACCATCGCCAACAAGAAAAAAAACGCCTTTAAATTTCGTTGACCTCCGGTACGCGCAGGACGCAAACATTTCACCGACATTTCAATACACCAACACACCAGTTTGTCTCCTGTGTGAGGTGTGTTTTCTTTTCGTCTTTTCATCGCTCTTTGCCTACCAAAATGTATGTTTCCCTTTTGCGCTTCAATTCTACCAAACATTTGCAGAAAGCAAATTGAATTCCAACACTGTGCGGTGCTGCGTTTGAATTGGGCGCTCTTTCCCCTGCGCTTACGGTTGCATCCTTGCTGTCCGCGACTCTTTGGCAAGCAGCCCCCAAAAGGCACACATAACAATAGGGTTCACCTTCACGATCGGTACGCGGAACGTTTAGTCCTGCCCAGCATGCTGGAAGGCAACCGCGAATAAGATAATGATGAGTCGTCGTTTGTCGTTTTGAATTCTTTTTTTTTTTTTTTTGCTCGAGGTGAGGCCAATCTTAAGTTTTCGTTCAAGAAGAAAAAACCAACGCACTTCGTTTTTTCGGGGTGTGGTTCTGATTTTTTTTGGCTCATCCTCCCATGTTTTGGCGTAGTGGAAAAATTTCAAAGTGTCATTTTTATTGAACAA
>AXCM01001405.1:0-41636 GCA_000473375.1 Anopheles culicifacies
TCGCAAAGAACAAATCGACCGCTATACCGATGATACCGATCATCACCAGCTACCGTGCCGTGGGGAGGTGGACTAGGTGACGCAGGAAGTGCGAAAGAAAAGCGGATCAAGAAAACGAAAAATTTACTGACAAAACGCTCATCGACCATCGGCACGTCAAAAGGGATAAGCGAAATTGGAGACATCGTCGTCTAGCAAACTGTTCGGTTTCCTACTCTGCGTTCAACATAGAGTTGGGTGGAAGAAAACAAAAAAAAGGGGTAGGAAAACTCAAACGCTGCCAAGGCAAAGAAAAACAACAGCCTAGGAACTTTTTCATCCTTGCACCATGAGACACACGAACATACAGAGAGCGAGAGAGGGAATATGTCGATCGTGTAGCGATAGCGCATTAGGACGAAAAAGTCAGATGAGTGTTATGTGGTGTTCCAGAACCCTGCTATCGAGAACAACATATGATGATGTCCTCTTTGGTGGTTTGAGTGTTCCGAAAAAGAAGAAAAACAAAACAAGTTTAGCGTGAGAGTTTAGCTAACGCAAGCAGGCAAATAAGCTTCAAGTGTCGTATTTTATGAGATCCTGCCGACTGGAATCGTTTGGAATTGGATCGAAAACGGATCGTTTTCTTTGGAGACAGTTTATTGATAGTATCTGAAGCATCTGCAATGTGGGAAAATTCTTATACATTTTCCTTTATCTCTACAAGTGTTTACTAATCTACTTTAATAATGATTAAAAATCATACTTTAACACACTTTAACCGTAAAACAAATCAAATTCGATTATCAGTACGTGCTATATACACGTGGGATTGTAAACGTTATGGTCATTCATCCTCCTTCCCTTGTGACATATGTTACCAGCATGCGATAGCGATCATTATTTAGAATTCTTTATTATTTCAACAAAAAATGCGTTATCATACAATGAAAATGATGTCATGTAGAGTAATGGTGGGAGAGCAGCAAAAGCATTACACATCAGCTCTAAATACACCATCGCATGTTATCTCATTAGTTATCGTTTGCACAATGACAATCTGCCCGAGGCATAACGCACATAACGCCCCCACCCGACATCACTAATGCCGATAATTACCTGTCAGGTAGTGCGTTATCAACGAACCGCGCATCATAAAATTGTGGTATATTTATCTTTTACCGATCCCCTGTTGGATTTCCTGGTTGGTTTCCATTCATATCCGATATTGATTTCAACTCCAGGATGTCTAAAAGCTACGTACAAATTGCTTCTAAATTGAAAAAATAAACAATCTCACTTCACATTCCCTTATTGGGGGGAGAGGAAAAAACACACCGGCTTGTATAAAGTGAATACAAATTCCCATTGAAATGCTTCCTGTGCCTTTAACGGATGTAAGCTGATCTGTTGTGTAACGTATGCTTTAGCGTTAGTGTTGAAAAAGAAATTGTTTTTTTTTTCACATAAAACCTCCACACACCATACAGGGGTTCATATAAAATACGCATAGAAATCATGTAACTTTCCACCATAGAAAATAGCCCACCACAACATCGGCCGAATGGTTCTGCGGTTGGTGAACCGCGTAGGAGAAGTTGTGTGTGTGTATGTGTTTAAAAAAAAACAAAAACAAAACCAGTTCCCCACTCGGTATAGAATGTTTTATCCCGTCCCCGGCATTGGAACGCAGGAATGTAACCGATGCGTATTTAAATCAACCTACCCTGGCCATATAGGCTTCAGTATTTTATTCTCTCCCCAGTAAAAGTGGATCCATTCAGTTCTTTCATGGAAAGTTATCTATTTTGTAACTAAACTATGTGTTTTTGTTCTCCTTTCTTTCGCATCCCGTAACCGCGGCCGTTCATTCCGGCGGAACAAATGGATGTGATCACCACTCATCACCCGCATGTTCGCAGTTCCGGGGGCTTACGTACGGTTATCAGAAGACTAACGGATCCAATGTGCTGCAGTCGTGTTTGAAATTTGCCACAACCCACGCGGCCACCTTTCTGCCGGGTGAGGGTGGCGTACTGCTCGGATTGCTGCAAGAGGTAAGTGGTTTTGGGTTTTTATATTTTAAAAGACACCCCCCACAAATATACACCCCTGAACGGCAGACGGGTGACAGTACACTGGAACTTAAGACACAGCTCGAAAAGGACACTCAACCATAGTGGACAAAAAAAGCCCTGTTTTTTTAATGAAACAAAAAGTAACCATTCATCAACCAGCTTGTCAGTGCAGCCCGAAACCGCCTGCTGTTATGCAAAGCACTATTCACTAAGCCTCCGAAGGCAACGTTCGCACGTGTACGCTTTTGTTTTATTTTATTTCTTTTGTGTGTGTTTAAGTGTGGGTTTTTTTTCTTGCTGTTATTATAAGACTTATTTTTATAAAGAAAGTACCACGTTTAAATAGTCTCCGGTCTTAACGGTACAGCTGCAGCAAAGTTCTGTGTAGGTCAGCCAGGTGAAGGTTCAGCCTGGTGGGATTAGTACGATGTGAGCGATATCTTCTTTGTTCTTCAGCCAACTTATTACTTTAATTTATTTAACTTTCACTAACATTTTCTTTTCCCAAACCCAACTTATGGTGGTGTTGGTGGTAAGACCTAATCCACCTAAAATCCATTTCGGCAAACTGTTGCTCGCAGCCCTGTGCAAGGGACGATTCCAATGAAACAAAAACGACGATTATTCTGTAATCATTTCCTTTCCGCTTGTAGCATGAAGCTACTCAAAAGACCGAAAAAACCCACCCCACCTTGCTCGGTTAGCTTTTCATTTGTTTCACTTTCGCATTGGCACATCGCACTGGTGGTCACCATCACCGGTCATTTTCGGTAAGGGGAACCCTCCAGCAACCCCCAAGCAAATGTTTGTACACTCGGTTGAATGGAAATGAGCAGAGAAACAAGTGATGAGAAAACAGTGCGCACTTCGCTTTAGGGACTTTCTTTCGCTGGTGGGCTAAATTTTGTAACCGAATTGCAACCGTGGTCAACCCCCTGGCCACCTCCACCATTTGTTCACCGTGGATAACGCACCGGAACCGGAAGAAGACTCACCGAGTCGGTTTCTTGCTTGCGCGAGACGTACAAACAAAAATACGCCACTGCAAAACGTACGCGCTACAAACGCGGTTTAAATATTCATAAGTTTTATGGTGAGTGAATAATTTATAGGAAAATTTAATTGCACTGCGTGCTGGTTAGGGAAGTGAAAAACTTTCAAAAAAAAAAAACGGTGTGCGAAACGATCGAGCTGTAAACTTTAGTTTTGGAAGATTGTAACTTTGGAGTACATTCTCACCGTCCGACGAGTGCTTAACGATGCTTGCTTTATTCTTTACATTTTGTTTACTATTTTATCATTGTTAGTTATTGTTTTTTGGTACATTTTTCCTCTCTCTTTCTCTCACGATCAAGTGAAGCAGCTAGTGAAATTGAAAATTGTAGTCAAACAGTAAATGTATTTAATTATCAATTTACCTTTCCTCTGGTAGAAGCGCCAACCATTAATCAGAAACACACCAACGGTAATTGAAGTAATGACAAACATTTAACTACCGGCAGCACCCTTCGCCACCGTACAGCACTGGTTTGCATACATTCAGGCGTTTACTGATGACAGCCATATACACCACCCTCACACAAGCTTCGCTCATCTGATAGGGAAATATATAACAAATGATTTCGTTCCGTTTGTGTTTCACTACAGGTATTTAGCTACATTGAAGCGACCGGAACGCGTCACGAGCAGGAAATCGTTTCGGACATCATTTTACGCATCGTCGACGTCGTTATGCAGAACAAAGCATCACTCAACAGTCAACAGGTAAGTGTGGGTGTGTTTACTTGCGCTAATTTACAACAGGATTTACAACTTCTGCTTAATATTGCGTCATCGTACAAGAAACGATCGAAACCCGAATGACAAACGAATAGATGGTTCACGTTTGGAAAATCATCACGAATAGATTATCCTGCCCTGTTGTTGCTCACGATAACTCCCCGCAGCACTAAAGCGATCGTTTCGATTGGATGATGGGCCAACAATAATGGTTCGTTGGCTTTGGACTGGGACTCGAAAAGCTCACCGAACCATACTCTATCGTAACATCAATCATGGAAATTTATCGAAGCGAGCATGTTTCTACGCGCACTACTGCTCCCAATCGCTGTCCCGGCACACCATTTTCCGGTTTCTTTCCCCGAGGTTTTTCAACAGCCGTCCGTCCGGTGGGTGAAGAAAATCATTTGACCACCTTTTTCATGGTGTACCGGATCGGGGCAGTACGAATCACATCCGCACCATGCGCCAATTGGCACACAATCGGAGTCAATTGGAAAATTTTCCTAATTTTCCTAACCCGCTCTCGCCCTCTCTACTTTACCCTTTTCAGCAAATCAAACAACTGCAGGACCTAGTACAGGCAGCCGCACTCAATCACGAAACGACGATGGCAGCCCCGATTTCATCGTCGTCCTCGTCGGCCCTTGGACCGGTGGCGGGTGCCGGGGTAAAGCATGCCGCTTCTACCACCGCCACCCATCAGCTGAACTCATTCTATCTGTACACGGAAACGGTCAAGGGCCTACCGTTCAATCTGCAAATTTACGGGTAAGTATTGATCGGGAATCGTTTCTACAGAGCTTAACAGCTCTTTATTATTGCTTTTGAAATCTGGTTAAGAGCTGGCGAAAGAATTCACATTAACGGTTTATCGATGAATGGTAAACATAACAGATAGTTATGGTGATAGAAAGAAAAGAGATGAAAATATAAAAATATAACTCATGTTAGTAACGACTCCTAAATGTATGCAATTTCATGCATAGATTGTGATTAGTTAGAAGTTCTACAGGATACTCTTACTAGCACAAAACCACGTGGAATATTTATTGAATAAGATCATTGTCTAATTCAGAACCGTCAGTATACTTTCCCATCCATCTCTGAACTGAAAACAAATAGCAAAAGCACTAATCTGAATTGTAAACAAAACGCTCTGTCCAGATTTTTCGTTCCCACTGTGATTTGTTACCGATAGTGCAACCGAGCGCAGGTTTTGATTCGATAGTAGAAAACCAATTTTACTGTACCATCTTTCTTCCGTCTTCTCACACACTGCAGCGATCAACTCTACTCCGACCAGCTGTACATGGAAATGGATCGTTCCGCTTCACTGCAGGACATCGTAGCCAACGGGACCGTGCTGGTGACGGTGATATCGTACAAAAATCTGACCAGCTTTCTGCCGCGCTTCTATTTTGCCAAAAACAGGTACACATGCATAGCACGGCCCAATAAAAATGGGACCGTTTTGCATAATTTAAGCTATCATACGCGACGTTCGATAGCGTTCCGGTTTTTTGGGACGTTTACGTTGCCAACCTTTGGCCCAGGTAGTGATGGCTTCATTTGCAAGTATAAATAAGAAACGACACAAAAAATGAAGAAGAGAGAGCTTCATTCTCAAATCATGCGTTCTGTACATTTTTAGAAAAGCTTTGTAGAAAATTACGCCTAAATGTAGGCAATTCATGGTAAAAACACCCTTTTGCTCTAAAAACATGACTAGGTGTCAAAATTCGTTTTATTTTAAAAGTCTCTTATTACTCGATCAGAGCTCTGTAGCAAATGACGCTTTAACATGTTTATAAACTCGAACCACTTCGCTATATTCTTTAAAACATACTAGCACGAACCATTGTTTCCTGGAACTTGGGTTTTAGAAAAACGAACCGCGAAAAAAACATCGCTTGGCGGATAATGTCACGCTGAGCTTTAGATGATAAGCTGATAAAAGTATCAAATACTCAGCTGGACGTCGGTCGTTTCGACGTAGGTTTACATCCTGTTTCCTAGCCAATATCCCTTTTTCCTCCATCCGGTTGTATCCATCCTCTAAGCCGCTGACGTAGGCTCATGGTATGCCTACGTGCCCTGTTTGTTATTGTAACTTGCATACAAATACGGCGAAAGGTTTACACAAATATCCTTCACAATAACCACCAAATTTAACTTCATTGCTCCATTTTGTTTTTTTCTCCTTCTGCTCCCTCCGACAGCTTCGGCACCGACATTGACTACATTCCGGCGTCGAAAATCATCTCAAGCTGGCTGTACTACGCAAACCGTACCGGGAGCGAGGCAAACCAACCGCTGCACGTGCCGCTCGAAGCTGCCCACGTGGAAATCATTTTCCAGCATGAAAACTCACCCACCACCGAATGGATACCGCTGTGCGGGTAAGTGTCAATATCCGACCGAGGCCAGGGATTGTTACAGGACGTTCAAAAGCCCTACGAATGAATGGTTTGGCGTAATCGTGTCCATGTGCGTGTCCAAAAGAAAAGCAATAATTGCAATTAAAGTTTCCATCGCCACGTACGAAGGGTTGATTGTTTTAGTACGACACGTCCCAGGCAAACAGGGTTTAACATTTGAGTAATTCTTTTCTCTATTTTTAACTTTAACCTGTTGATATTTTGATTCCTTCACTCCTTCCAACATTTTTTTGTTATTGCCATAAGCAGGTAACTCCCACATGTTAGACCGCACAATTTTTCCTTCCTCCAAGCACTATTAGAGCCCAGAACAACCAAACATCGGTATCACGCCCTGTAACCGTAAGCAATATTTTACGCCGCGTGTACAAACGATTTGCTTGTTAGCTATTTTCTTAAACTCGAGAACGTGATTTACGACCAACAAAGCCAATGTGGAGCATTTTTTGCTTAGAACAAAAAAGACCCCAACAACCAAAACCTCAACAGCAGTCTGTCTTGACAGGTAACGCTGGAAAAATAAAATCTGGCTGCACATTAAGAAAAAAATGAACGGAAACTCCGCTACACCTTTAAAAGGACTTCAAACACCGCGAAGAGAATAAAAAGCCCTTAAGATTGAAGAAAACAGAGCGACCATATCGGTCCATTCATTCCACTTTCTAGTTCTCCGACAAGCTTTTAACCATCGAAGGCACCCTTGTTTCCGTAAAGTAGCTGAAAGCTGTCAAAATTGGGATGATTTCGAGGAAAACAAATTCTAAATTTAATCACGAAAAACGCAGCTCTCGTCTGCGTTGCTGCTAAATTGCCATTGTTTTCTCATTTTTATACCGGTTCCAAGAAGGGCTTTTAAGTTCAACCACAATAACACTATCTTACCGTTATTCTCATAATTTTGGCTGGCCACTTCTACAAATAGCACCGGCAGATATCTTTCTCGTAATGGATGGCATTGCATAATTTGCTGTCATTCACGCATAACCATTCGACTTTGTTCGTATTTAAATCGACGATGCATAATTCATTACCGTGCTATGCTAATTCCACCGACGAATTAACGTGAACGGAGCCAAATTCTACGAATCGTTCAACCTTATAATTAGTTTGCCCGGTACAACCTTACAGAAATCACCAATAATAATGATGATCAGCCTCATGGTCTCGCAATTGAGGGAGGCGTTCACACAACAAAAGACGATTAAAATTTCGTTATGAAATAATTCCATCGATGAAAGCTGCTCATTTGCTTGAATGCATCATAAGCCCTGAGTTGAGGGGGGAAAGGCATTAGTCTCGAGAACGTAAGAACGCACAATCGTAACAACCGTAGCTCCATTTCCAACCTATTCCCAATCGGTATTATGGCTGGAAAAGCGTACTCAACCCTTAAGCGTACGAAGCCTCTCTTACTGTGAGTACTCGTGAAACCCATTTGCTGTGTTGTTCTGTACAAGCGCGAACATTTGCCGCTTCGTCCAATAGTACAATCAATTTAGATGATCAACGATTCGAGATTTGTATGCTTGTGCCACAGAAATCGAGACGGGAATCGTTTTAGCTTCCCATCCTATCTTTGTTACGGGTAGCCAGACAGACAGCCATTCACCATTTAATGTTTGTGTCTTATTCTCATTGTACCCCTTTCCTTTTCCTCAGCTACGACTCGAAGGCGACGTTCGAACCGACGTGGCGTACGGATCTATGCATCACCGAGAATCTGCTAGAAAACATCACCCGCTGCATCTGCCCACTGTCGGGCACGTTCGTGGTACTGCTAGCGAAGAAGAACTACAACGTGAGTATTTCCATTTCGTTGCTACGAAACATTTGCCTCGATATATCTAAAACCCTTGCCCACCATTCCTTTACGTTGCTCGTGTCGAACACAAAGGTCAATGAGTTATGTTTGAAGGAAACAGTCCAAACAGTAGAAAAGAAAGCTACGTGTATGGGAGGTTATTGACCAATAGAGCTATTTTTTTTTTGTTGAGAAAGCGTATAAAACTGCGGACAATTTGGACACAAAGCGTTAGGACGATTCATTCATGTCAAGTGGTTTCGAGTTGGCAGTTTGTAAAAGAGATAATACTGCACAAGGGAGTTTTGAGGGACACTCATGCACTACATGAGCAAATGCATTACAATGGAGCATTAGTCAAAAAACAAATCATCAATATGAAGAAGAACCAATTCCAGGGTAATGGAAGATTGCTTCTTGAGAAATTGTTCCGGAACCTCCCGTCGGTAATATATCATACTACATGTCCATTGACAGGGGAATAATAAGTCTATTCTATGTGGCAAAATCGTCCTCGAGAATCTTAATAGTAATTGTTTTTGTAAAAAAACACCCAAAAATGTCATTTAGATGTAAAAAGCAACTTAAGTATAGGCATGTCCACGACAAAAGTTCAATTAACGTGAATGATCGAACTTCAAATTCCTAACTTAACAAAATTGCATACCTTCAGGCGCTTTCAACTACCTCAGCACAAACTCTTTATTATACCAACTTCAAACTCTTTCTATGTTTTTTGCTCTTTTTGTTTTATGCTTTTTTCTATGGTTACAAAGTAGATGTGGCCTCACACTTGCTACTCCGAAGAAAGTCTTTAATATTATATAACATAGCTCTCAATTTCCAATTAGGAACTATCCTTCATGAAAAGTACTTCAACTTCACACATGATCCCATTTCTAATCCCAAGGAAGAATCTCCAAAAATGTCACTCAAGGAATTGTTTATGCTGCCGGAAAGAATTCAAAAACACTCCGCTCCACCTTCTATAGCACTACTCTCTTTCGTTACCCAATCACGAATATGTAACCGGAATTACTTAGCTGGAAAACAATAAATTTTCATTTGATTCACTTTAATGATACTTAAGGCACCGTTAGAATACATTCCGCGTCCAATTTGCTCACAAGTTTCCGCGCACCGTACCAGTACCACCCACGCGCAAAAACCCGAAAAGCATTTCAAAAAACCTCCAAATGGCTTTTCCACACGAATTTCCGCGCCATTCCGGTGGTGAACCGGAATAGAAAAGCGTTACGAATAGAATGGCTGAAAGCTTCTCGAGTCCGTTGGAGATAAAAATTGAAAATGGCGCCTTCAGCCTGATGAGCTTACGTGGCGTAGATAGGGCGGGAGATCATTGCCATAACTGGTGCTGCCCCTTCATCCGGGTTCGTAACACGGTCCTGTGAGATATCTGTTGTTTTGCGTTTCCTCTCGCTTTTTACCATTCGTGCCGTTACGTTCCATTGGGTGATGAGTTAAGGATGGTAGCCGGCAGCACGAGCGTCTTTTACAAACGCTTCCGGTTTCCCCAGACGCCCCAGAGGGTTGGCTTCTGGTGTGGAGAGATTTACGTCGGAAAATGGAAAATAGATTCAAATGGTAGCGAGTTGATTATGCTAGACAAAATATGCTATCCTGCATCTGTTCCAACGCAATGCGTGACGTTTTCCGTCGCACATACCGTTTCCCACTACCGGTGGACCATAACTTGGTGGCATTCGTGTCGCAAATTGTGCCTGTTTCCGTTTTGCCAGTAGCAGCTGGAAACACACCATGCCTGTGAAGAGGATTACGCCAGCATGCGGGAATCGGATCGTATCTTGAGGCTTCATCGTTTCCTATCTGTTGTCACTCTATTTATTCCACAAACGCAGGCCAGTTCGCCTAACGGTTGGTTTTGGGAGGAACAAACGGAAGGACATAAATAAATCATCATTTTCTATTATACATTTACGCACCGTCGGTTGTGGAGTAGAGCTCCGAAGAACGAGCTTGAAAAGGCTCGTGAATACATTTGTACATTCAAATTGGTTCTAAAATATGTTGCTGCACTTGTTGTGTGACGATTATACAGCCAGGTTCGTATTTGCATACGATAAGGCAGGTAAAATTAATTTCTTTTGCCATAAATTGACTAGAAACCATCGGTCATAGCTAAACAGCTCGTAAGACAGCTTCAGGAGTACTATTTCTCAAAATTTAATTTATTCGGAATTCGTCGTAAACGTATGCAGCTTTAAAGTGGAATACATTTTCATGATTCCTTTCTTATTATTTCCTTCCTTATTTTATTATTTCAATTTTTTAATTTATTCTTTAAAAGTATCACTCTTCTAACTCATTGGTACAACTTTCGGCATTTTATTTGAAAGCCATTTATTGGTTAATTATTCAACGAAATCCAACCACACGCTTTGACACTCATGCTGTGGAATTTATTTTCCCAAGTTTGCCGCGACGCAAATGCCTGCCAACTTCTGCAGCTTCTTTACGTTGATAAAAAATGCAAATCTTATTTCGGGCTGTTCGGCATGATGCTCATCCCGTTCCTTTACCGTGCAGGAATCTATGTACGAGCTAATACGCTACATCAACCCACACGGGTGGGCCAATTATCATAAATTATTAACGTGCGCGCTAGGAAGATAGAAAAGCAAACAGTCGAAAGATGGGCCACAAAAAAGGGGAACCATCAACGGGTAGCAACCGCGTCGTTGATGACCATCAGCATAAAACACTGAAACGATGATGCGATGATTCCGTCGGCAAAAGCTTTCCTGTTTGCGATTGCAGCTTGCTTGCCACATCAAGGGAAAGCGCCATACTGTACGTTCTTTAAAGAGTAAAAACAATATGTTCTACTCTTTCTCTTCATGTTAAACATCAGATAAAGAAAAAAAACTATTGAGGTTATGTGATGTTTTTTCTCTGACGTCAAGATTCTTAAGTAAGAAACCGATTTTTATTTCCGATCATCAACGTACCCGGTTTGGATCATCGTGCTTGGCAACATTTAAAATCATAAATTTATTCCACCGATTCCATGTTGCTCCCCACCCCACTGCCGACCACAATAACCATTCCAAGGGTTTCTTGAAAGGCCATTTTCATTCTCCTGCCTTCGGCCCCACAACACCCTTTACCCAGCAAACGAATGGCATTAGTTTCAGATTGGCGCATATTCACCACGGCGCTCTCGTGCTTTGTCACAGCTCCATCACGTCACGTCGGCGACGATGTTACAAAGTTTTTAATGTTCTGCCTTCCCGACCTCTCCCCGACGTTTTTCCCCGTTCGTCCGTAGCGGCACAAATGGACCACGACCACTGCGTACAGCACAAAATGTCAACAGCGACGCAGCACACTTGTCGATAGCGACCGATAGCAAATGTGACCGGATTCGAGCTTTTTTTTCTCTATTGCCTCCTTCCTTTTCGTTCAACAAATTCCTTTTTACGATTGGCAGCATCCTTGACGCCCGCTTCCGGTTACGTCGTGTGCGCTTTCCCGAACTGCCCCCTCGTCGTGCGCCTTCTGGAGAGCTTGAGGAATTTATGGCTGCAAGCGATAAAATTTTCGATACGACTGCTTCTCTTATTGAAAGTCGCAGATTTGCACAACGAGTGCCCGGAGGGGGTGATTTTTAACGTCTTGCTGTCCGGGGGCCCCTCAAACCTGCCAATCTAATCCAATTCATTCAATCCATCCTGCCGGTGGCAAACCGTACCACACCAACCGGCCGACCGTGCATCAGTAACAATCGTCACAGTCCTCGCGCTGCCAGGAGCTGGTTGGTGTTTATTTCCATTTTTATGTTGGTTTTTACGTGAAATAAAATGATAAGGTTATGGTTTGCGGATGCCGTCCTGTGTTTCTATTGTGTCCAGCCCGGCGGATGGGGCAACAAAATATCGATAACTTTAAATGGGTCCCCCTTTGGGAAAGTGGGGAAAAGTACCCGGTAACGTAAAAATTTGATTCAAAAGTATGATCATCGTTATATAAACAAGCTTATAGATCGTTCCCAACGGGACACTTGCGTGCGCATTGATATTATCGTCGGGACTGGGACAACATGTTCTATTGCCCTTCATAAGCCAAATGCCGTAATTGATCGTTTAAAGTGTCTTAATTACCATCAGCAAAGCTCCTTCTTTTTTACATCACCACTTCAATATTCATTAAAGCCGGTTCCACTGCACCCCGTACCAACCATAGCCTTAATGAATTCCCTATCAATCACCGAAAAAGTTATAAATGAAATCCCCTTTTCTACCTGTTAGACCATTAACCCTTTTGCTGAAAAGTATCACAACCCTTCCCTTGTCACATTCTTTACATCATTCTTGCAGCTCCCCTTGCCAAAAACACTAAACAGGGTGTAGTGTACACTGTTCAATACAAATTATCTCAATCATTCAGGTTGTGCTGGCATTTTCTCCTTCGTCATGGTGCACCATCATCTTATGCTCGGTGTACGAAATTAATAACACTCAATCAAGCGCCAATAAACCAGTTCCGAGACCGAGACCGGAACAAGAATGGAAGGGTTCACTCGAGTGCTTGCACCGCTGGAACGTTTAGTGAATTTATAATTGCTTCCAAATTACTCTCCCCCCATTCCACTATGGGCCAATTTAATGGATAATTCTGTTCGGTTTCGTGGGTGGAGAGGGGTTTTTAAAACCATTTTGTAGAAAATGAAAGTAGCATTTCGATGATGCTAGAACCACATCAAAATTAATTGATGACATTCTGTTTCTCAGAGGGATATTTTATTAGCTACCGTTTCAGGAAAACTTTGCTGTTTTATTGGAATGTTTTAATGTAATGGTCTACACTCGTTTACCAGAAGCATAATTTAAATTATATTGCATTTTAGCTCGAATGCCATAGCGTTTCATGGTTTTTCGATTTGTGAGCCTAAATGTATGCAATAAAATGTTTTAAATGCTTCAACTAAAATATTGAGCTACCAAATGACCCGATATATCGTCATTAAACGATTGTATTACACCTCGTGACACACTCTAAACACGGTTAACATGCTTCCGTTTAACTATTTTCACCAACGAATAATCTACTTTTTTAACGCATACCGCACTATTTTAACCGCACGTCGAAATTACCGAACACATCGCCACAGGAAAATTCCTGGTTCCATCCGTATGTGCTTCCTTAATACCACAACATTCATTTGAATGCACTTCAAAAAACAAAAAACACACATTTTCACAACCCCATCTAACGAGGTGTGAAGCTGTTTCAGAAGCTCCCAGGACTGCGTTCAAACGAGATACGTGAAACATTACATGCACATTCTAGCACAGTCCTAAAAAAATATGTGGATGTAATTTCACCATACTCCCCGCTGTGAGACCACTCACAATGGAGTATTTTCCCGCGTGTGTTTAAGTGTGTGCGAAACGAAAATTCTAAACAAACTCACCATGAAAAAAAAAAACGATTTTTGCACGAAAAACTTTTGCCCACCAATGTGGTACTATCGCTGCTATGTGCTCATACCGGACGCACTCCGATGCTCGCCAGGGGAACTCATTTCCTGAAAACCACCTTCACACTTCCTATTCTCGCTCATAAGGCAACTCATTTCCATTTCCATTCATGGGTCTGCATTTTCTTTTTCATCTCTCGACGTCTATCTTTCTCTAGCCCACTGTACCGAAGACGACCACCCGGCCGATACTGGTAGTGATCAGCTGCGGATGTTGCTTCCTGCAGTCGTGCATCGCCTTCGCCATCATGCTGCCGATCCTGTATCAGCGACGGTGCTGTGTGACCTTTTTAAAAATGCAATTCTGCTCCGCCACCTCGATGGCGATGGCAATATTCATTCTCGGCCTGCTGCAGCTGTTTCCGCCGGTAAGTAGACCACGTATGGGTGTGCGTGTTTGTTTTTTTTTTGTGCAAACTTCTCACTATCACGATACGTTCGAGCAATCAACGAAAGGATTGGTTTTGTTTCTTTTTTCCCCCTACAATCTCTTTCTCTTATGGGAGTTAGCACGCAATTAAATTGTAAATTTGGTACCAACAATGTCTATCGTTTCCACTTTTTCTGGGAATGAAGCAAACAAAAAAAATACAATGAAAACAGAGAAATGTAACGTATCCGTGAAATTTTTGCAAAAATATAATGTTAAGAATACGAATAATACAGTTAAAAAACTTTCTCTCCACGAAAACGCCCACAGTTATGCAATTCATATGACATATTGACTTTGAAACATTTCAATAATACAAAGTAATCATTAAAAACTAAATTCAATTACTTGTACATTCGAGAGAAGGACAGAAGATCGTTCTGTTCCGTTTACAATTAATAATTTCTCCAACTACATGAAATCACGCTTTGAATCCCACTCATCATGCTCATAGTCTTATTTACTTTGGTACGAAAACGATTCCAAAAATAATAAATCATCATGTGCGTGTCTAATATTAAACTATCGTTATCGTATAGCACCAGAATGTCAGTGTTATCATACGGCGTGCTTTACCAACCCCCCCTATGACCCCTTCTAAAGTAATATGTCAACAGATTTCCCACAACCCTAGGAACCCCATTCGAAACGATTTCAGCCACCCATTTGCAATTTATTTAGCATTCTTCAAATAAATGTAACGCATTGCATAGTTTTTGCGGTGGAGCTGTCATCTGCTTTCGATTTTCTTTCTGCTTTCATTCCCTTAGCTGATGATTACTGTTCGTTTCAGCAAAATTTTCCTTTCCTACAACTTTCTTTAGCCGATCCCATGTGGATAGGGGGGGTTCTTGTACGTTGAACCTTTCGCTTTCCAAGCCGCTTGTGTGCTGATGGTGCAATTTATGCTTGCGTCTTGCCTTTGGCTTGCAGAGACATGGTTGCATTTTCCTGCATCCCCCTACCCAACACGGTGGCTCTGAAATGTAAACTGATCTGGTAGGAGCTGCTCATAAACGGTCCCCAAGCTTAGCACGGCTAGCGTTTAATAAAATGCTTATAAATAACGAGAAACTTTGTTATCGTCGTTATTGCACCACAACGAGGCCGCTCTGTCTGTCTGTCGCATATGTGCAAAATGCAGCAGCAGCAACAACAGCGATCCAAGGGAATACCGGCACCGAAAGCTAAACTTCGACGGCGTGTGCTGTTGAAGTGCCATTGCTCATGTGCTTGAATTGCACCGGTTGGCAGGAACGACAAAAACGAAACTGCTGCAACGCGCATGCATTATTTCATGCACGGAATTAGTTTGACAGCTGTTTTTCTTACCGCCAGCCGGGTGGTAAGGCTTCTGGGGGTTTTCTAAGCCATCCCAGGGAGGTGAAAAACGATGTTTAGTTAGTTCCGTTTAGCCTCGTTAATAAACATGTTTGCTACTTCTTGTTGAGCGCCACTTTCCGGGAACACTTTTTGCACTCCCGCTTCACGCTTTATCTCGCCCTCGAGTGCACTATCAGCCACTGCACTCAAGTGGAACGATTGTATGCCGGCTTCAGCAAATTACAATCAATTAAGCGAAACAATTCACTTATCATCGGAGCACATACCTGCCTGCCTTCCGGGCAAACACTTGCTGGTCGGTTTCGTAGAAGGCAACCCGTTTGCTCTTATTGCTTGCGAGCCTTTTTGCAACCAGTTACTCTGCGAATGGAAGCGAACGTCTCTTTTCAAGTGGCCATTCATTCAAGAAGGTGTTGCTGTGCCTCTTACGGGTATCCGTAATGGTGTTGAAACAATGTACGCAACTGTAGCTATTTTACTGTCGAAGTGTCGAGAGTGCTTTGTGTGGGTATTCTTTTCTTGTTTCTATTCAAGAACTGGAAGTAAGAATCTTATCCTTTTATATCTTGCTCCAGATACATGAGATAAAAGTATGCAGAAATGATACCTCAATTACAGGAATGATAAAATGGAAGAGGTTGTTATTCAGAGGAATGTACTTCTGCAACAAAGAAACGAAACTTATATTAGAGTTCTTGATTTCGTGATTTATTTGAAATGGGTTCTCATTTTATTATGAAGAGTTTTCTAAAGTATTTGATTACGTTACTATAAATAGCATACCTTTCAGGCGCTTAGCAACACAAACAAAATGTTAACTCGACTTAGGGCATTTTCAAGCGAATACTCCTAAAAGTATACAAAGTTTTGGTGAATATTTTCCTAATTTATATTATTTTACAATATTACTTACTCTTATCACGATGTGTTTAATTGACGGCCCTCTTTAAAGGAAAACAGTAGACCGCAAACAAATTACCCTTTAAATTAAAGCTTTTGTCACCATTTATAACATCCGTGCGGTTTCAACTCGGCCACTGTTTGCCGATTAATTTCTTCACCCAAAAAAATAACCACACAACGGCACACCGGTTGGCGCTGACGAAATTGGATCAGACCCGGGGATGGAAAACTTTTCCACTTTCAGCGCCCGAGAATTTTCCTAATTCAATTAGACTTTCCAAGTTTTCACTTTAAAAAATGAACTTGCATCACCAACCATTCAAACCGACCCATTCCGGATCTTAACGATCTGTGCTGTGTTTTTCCTTTGAGTGTGTGTGTGTGTGTTTTTTTTTTCTCTCTCTTTTCTTCAGTCACTTTCACTTTGCTACAATTTCCACCACACATATTAGTGGGAAATCACAAGCCAACCGTCCAAACCGATTATCCGCAACAGACCAACCGTGGCAGCAAATCGAGCGAGAAACGCTTAAACGTGAATGACCTCCAACGATCATTCAACCTTTCGGTGTTTGTCTGAGTGAAAGTTTGTGCCCAATCGTGAGGACTGAAAACACCCGCAAGCCGAAAGTCAAAGCAATTGACACAGCCAAGGACTGGGAGGAGTTGCACGCGGACAACCATCACCAATGTGTTCCGGGTCGAATGTCTTGCCCTGTTCATTTAACGCTACGCTCCGTTTGTTATCAATATTAGTGGTGGATGCTTTGAACACCATTTGTCGCATGTTTGAGTTTTTAATTGCAAACCGCCAATCACGGCTATTAGTGTGTGGAAAATTCATTCGCTGCTTCTCGAGCATTGAAAACCACCAGGCGTCTCCATCGAATTTGACAATTTTATTATGGAAAGGTTTTTTTTTTATTTTACTTTGTCTGTCGTAATTATTGCATTATTTGAGGCTAAAAATTTATTTTTCTGTTAAATCTTTAATCCTAGCCTGATTTATTATACAACAAATTAAACTTCCTTTCGCAAAATTAAACTTCCTTTCGTTCAAGAAAGATAATTAAAATTAAATTACAGTTACTCCTTCATTTTCAACAGCCGTATAGTTTCACTTCGCCTCACAAAGAGAGAGAGCAATGCACTACAAATAATTCGTAAAGTCACCCAACCACTAACTGCACCCAAAACTTCCCTGACGCTGTTAAACATCCATAATCGCTCCACAAATGAATGCGTTCACACTCAGCACGATCCGATTGTCTGGGAAGTGTACGAAGCTTCCCATGTCAAGGATTTCGTAACATTTGTCGCTACCGGAAGGATAATGCATCGTTTACGCTAAATGCACCGGGTGTCGGAAGAGCACGACCACATACACACACACACACACACACACACACACACAAACACAATTCTATTGAGGATCGTCCGGGAGATGCTCCAATGAATTGCCATAAATTGCAAACTCATGCAGTTCGCATCACGTCACACTAAAGCAAGCACATTTTACTTGAACGAGCGCGTTCAAAAGTCAACATAGTGCAAACTGTACTTATAGCCTAATGGGATGAGCTATATTTTCCGGTGCAATTTAGTAAAGTGTGGCTCACGATAGGACCGATTTGCTGTTTCTCTTTGGTAAATAGGATAATAATCATGACTTTAACATTAATTCTAGCTATGTTTATACGGCTCGTACAAAATAAAACCTTACGAATGCTGCAAATCAACTGCAAACTGATCGGTTGATGAAAAGTTCCTCTCTGACCGTATGCACTCAGAAGTATGCATCGAATAAGCATCGTAATTAACATGCATAGCGATGCATTAAGAGCACCCGTGGTCATAGAGTACCTGCCGAGACCTGTACCATTTTCCACATTTTTTTCCATTCACTCCGTTACATCGCCCTGGAATGGTTAATGGAGAACGGGAATAAAAAGATCACACAAAAGCCGACTTGCCTCGCACCTGTAATGATTACCAGCAATGGCGATTGGAATGCTTTCCAGCTCGCTGCACTAGAATGCATTGGAAATGCTCATAACATTTCGCACATGCATCGGCGGCGCATTATCTCACCACAGCAAACGGTCCCAGTCTCGGAATCGTTCGATCGATTTTAAACGAAACGAACCGATCCGTTTCCGACCGGCAAATATGCAACGGCATGCACTTTCGATGCATGCAGGCAACATAATCATAAAAACCGTAGCACAACTTGCACACGCACACAAAAAGTGCACCGGTGTAACCGAAGCTTGTAAAAGCGCGGAAACAAACCCGGGCCACGAGAGGGCAGAATGTTCGTGCTTGCAGAAAATCCGTGCCATATCGGAGGTATCCGGCGACGTTAGATAACTAGCGCAACCTGTGCGCAAAAACCGTTACAGTTTGCAGTTTTCCTTTCCCCCCGAGTGTCTCGTTTGCGCGACTCGCGCGACTGGATCTGAAGGTGGACATAACGCTGGACGAGATAATTCGCAGATCAGCAGAAAAGCGCATCCATCTCCCGAGTTGTTTTACCCACACACACACACACTCGCAGGGAAAAATACGCACACGGTGTGGCTATCACGCGTGTCATAACACGTGACCACGCGGGTCCACTTGCTGGAAACCCAAACGAACGAACGAACGAACGCATGCTTACTGTCAAAGGTTTGCGAATACACAAAAACGTTAAGAGAACTTCCCCATGGTTTATCGAACGAGGCCAACGAAAATGACCATTTTTGTTGCGTTGTGCGGTGGCGGCCGGAAACAGGACGTATAACGGATGATGTTTAACGCATTCATAAATAAATAACGGGCACGGGCATAATTTATGCCGTTGTTCAACCGCGGTGATGGCATTTAAGCCTGTTGCACACACCTTCACCTGTGTGATATAAGCAAATGGATGTCGGTTGGAGGTTTCCACGCTGGGAAACATTTATGACGATTGCACATTTTAAGGCGATAAAATTGAAATCATTTGCAGCGAACTGACGCGCCCGTTTTGGCTTTCTGTACTGGTACCGTTTTACATTTTTTTTTATTAACTCTCGTTATTGATGAAGTTTAAGTCAGAAAAGACATATTATTTATGTTTTATATGTTACTTTATTCATAAACCAGATTAAACATTGTTTTAAACTGTATCCTACAGAGTACTGAGCATTATACAAATTTCTGGAATCGATAATACGCTTATACAAACAAACTTAAATATCTACACTATTCATTGCCTGCATTTAGGCGCATAGTAATATGTTAATTCCTTATCGTTTACTACTAGTTTTAAATTTGATTTACTTTTTAAGACATCTTGATTGCAAAATGAAAAAAATGTATATCCTCCCTCCTCCATCCCTCTTCATAAAATCCTAATTTTTACTTAACGCGGTTGATTGTTATTTCAATTCTCCAGTTTTATTCCAATGTTTCGCCTACATTTCAACTTCCACTCATCCGCAAATAACATTCACAAAGGAAATCACCGTTACAGCCCACACACACACACCACATCCGTTAAAGCTGATTGCTCCTCAATCAAAAACCTATCAATTACCGACCGGTAAGGAAATGGATAAACCTAACAGCAACAGGAAGTTAGTGAGCTGTTTCACTGCTGGTAGTGGTATTATCTCAGATCCATCCTCCCTCGCACCATGACGTCTTAATCTTCTTAATACAGCTGCATGTCAAGCGTCAAGATCCCACATTTAGCGATAAAGCCATCAAAAGGCATCCTCCACAACCACCCACCCATTTATGAATGATGTTCGGGTCGTTGATTGCACATTGGGCAAATGGATTTCGCCCTTCCGAAACACCCGGTCAGACCCGGGGACCGACCGTACGGGTAATTAACCTTATTAAATATGTCGTCCTGCTGGGCAGGTAGCTGATGCCAGCTGTCTTTAGATAGTTTAACCCAAACACCGCCTAAAGCTAGGTGGAGGACACTAAGCAAGAAGGCATCTTCCGTCCGGATTTCATCCATCGGATGGGTGAGATAAATAAATTAAAGCCGTCACGCATACCGGAGTGGATCGGCTGTGCAACTGGGTTGACCTGGCGCGTGGCTTGCATAAATGTGATTGAAAGTCAATTACTTACGTCTCGCTTGAAGTCACGGTTCAAGTGCCGATGCAGTCAATAAATCGATCCGTTCCGTGCCGAGTGTCGTTGACATGCTAAGTGTAAGCGTGGTACGGTTGCTGACTAAAGGAAATAAACGGTTGGGCGTTGTATTCTCTGTACCGTGCTGTTGGCACGTCGAAATTGAGTTCGATGAAAATTTAATATTCCAAGGTAAATGCACATTTGCTTTGGGTGCTGAGCTCCTATGGGTTGTGAGTAGAATGAAAATTAATGATTCCAGCATCTTTGGTGCAAGAGTTGCAATAGATGTTTCATTCATATGAACATGATTCTCGACATTGTGAAATAATTTTCAAAATTAAATTCCCTAGGCTTACACAGAATAATTCCAAAAAGTTGTTAATCAGTCTATTTCGTACTGCTCTTTATAGTTTAATCCACATTGTAATCGATGTGTTCCCCGACTTTGCCCTAATTACACATTGATCGAAAACCCCATTGCGTAATAAGTTACTTGAATCGCTCAAGACGACTTGCATCGACAATAGATATGTTTAATAATACTACAACCCGGTTCATAAATCTTTTCCTATGCCAACGCTACGAAGATTACAAAGACAAAATCAACCGTTCCGTAAGGCGCTCGCCACAAATCTTCTTGCACAAGCCGTAAGCTCAGCGCTGCACCGCAATGCACATGCATCATAAACCAATCGTCAATTTCTTCCTCCTGCAATATATAACACACAGCAGTCTATATGCCACAGCTGTGATACTTGCTTGCTACTTGTTTGCTCAATAAATTCCACATAATTTACTATCCACCAGCAAACACTCCTGAGCAGTCCAGTCCCACATTGTATGCAACCGTTTAGCTGGATCGGAAGACAAATAAGGAACATCCTTGCATCACAATAAGGCATCGGATGCCAGATGGTACCACAAAACCATTGTTATCACAGCAAGTAACGGACCAAACGGAACAAAACAATGGCACTTGATGGTACAATAGCAGATCTTTTGCCTGTAATTTGGATCCGATTGGGTGTCTTTCTCTATCGTTTAAAAATGTTCCTTAGCAGTACGCTATTCAACAGCCGTTCGTTTATACACATTCTATTCCATCAAACTCACGAAGGTTTGGCCTAGCGAATCGCCTATAGAAATGTTGGATGACCCTGCCTACACTATGATTGAACTTAGGAGCTTTTGATCGATTTTTTGGAAACTGGGAAGCGTCAACTCAAACAACATTACTTTACTAAATTAATGAGAGCAAACACGTTCCACTAGCATCACAGACTATTCTTCTTAAGTAATTCTATTTTGGTAGCATTTCTATAAACTCATAGAAGTGTTCAATCTAAAACCAAACCTGGAGAATTCTTACAGAACACTATAGTTCAATTCTATTCATCAAAGGCAAGGTTGTTATTCGATCTGGGTTAATTTAAAACCCCTAAATTCCTTCCATAAAGTTCTAAGTCACCAATAGATTTCTTCACTCGTGTACTTCACCCATTTAATTCCAAATTCTAGATCCTCGGAATAAATCGTCCGTTTAAATAATTTCACTTGAATTGTTCGATTTTTCTTAACACCTTTTTCACAAGATCTAATATTTAGTTGCTTTTAATTTTTCGTATATTTGACTTATAATTTGTTCTCTCTAACACTCCATTAATGGTGTTTATAAGAAGGAGGAACTGAAAAAAAAACATCATTAACTTGGTACATTTCCCTTTTGTACGGTACCTTTCCTTTCAAGCAGCACGTACCAACACGTAAAAGGCACGCAAAGCACGTTTCAGTCCGTTTTCCCGTAGCATTGCAACTTGTTTTCATTTCCGTCTTTTGGTTTATTCCCCTTCTTTTCGTGCCCGATGCACCATTTGTCGTTTTCGATGCTGCTAGCATTGTCGCACAGGGAACGAAACACGTGCTCCGTACAAAAAGCGTCACCTTACCGTCAGCTTGGTACGGCCACTAGGAAAGCACTAAAGAAAGGATAAGCGTTTTTCTTTCGATTCTTTCGACCTGGCCTTTTTGTGTCGTGCAACTGCGCTATAATATTCTCGGTTGTGACATCTCATCGTTATCATCATCTTCATATACGGATGATCTTACCGATCAGAGCTGCAGTGACAGCTTTTGTGCAACGATTTGTGAAGCATTTGTATGTTCACGGTACAAAGGGGGCTTTTTTATTGAAAGGATCGAGTCAAAAAGACATACAGCACATGCAACGAAGGTACGGTAGAATAAGCACGATAATACACCAGCTGACAAATATTGCTTATGAATTTCAGCATCAACAACAAAACATTGCACAAAAAAACAGGGCTTCTGGATTCAATGCAATCATTCGGTGTTTATCTTTTTATCAGTATGAATTTGTGATGATTTAGAATTTTCTTGTCACGGATAAGTCCGCGCAACATATTATTTTGAATACTCACCCAGATAGTGTATCATTTTGCAATTTGCAAAGCCCTCACGTGCCCCAGTTTTAGGCAGTACAGAAAAAAAGGCAACATAATACCCATCCATCCATTATCACTCAATTAAATTGCCCAATTTATATGTTAATTTTACACGCCCTGCTGCTGTCTAATGCTGACAAGCAATTTGACTCCAACAAATCGATCCCTTCGCTCGCCACTCCTACAACGACGATGCCAAACTTGTTCCTGCCTGTAATTTCTCCATTTTCACTCAATTTGTGTCATAAACTATGAGCCGTCGCTGAACTACAATAACCAAAAAAAAACCATTACCGCATACATACTAACAGGGAAAAGTTTTCCCATTTTTCAAATCACTTCCACGTCTCTGCTACCGATGCCGGTGATGAGGAACTTTCCTAAACACGTGCACGTGCGACTGTTGGAGGCCGGTTCGGGGTACCATTTGTGTCATCGCAAAACGATCGCTCCGAACCCGATCGGTACAGGGATTGGTGGGAAGAGAGCGGATGTGCAGGATCGATCGGTCCCAGCCGCTGTAACCGATGTACGAATAGGTCAATAAATTTCATTTTCACTTGATTGATAACCAATTCGAAGAAACGGCAACACACCTACAAGGTTGTGCCCCATAGCACGGTCCAATACGACCCGAACAAAGCTCCCAAGAACTTTGCGAAAGCTTTTCAGATTGTCACACCATTTCGCAAACAGAAATACTTCTACAATTTTTTCCTGCTTTCCAAGAATTTAAAAAACGAAATTATATTGCACAATTTTCTTCCCAATCAAACGTGATACACCGAGGAAAAACATCAAACGCTAACCGTTTAGTCTGGCAGTAACAATCAAATTTCTCGGAATCTTTTTTCAACCGCAGAAACGTTGGTGGTTTGATTTACGACTTCGGTATTAAGCTGCCATCATCAAAAAGCGCTCCGGTTCGGCGGGAAATTCCAAGACATTGCTTCTCTCGGAACACTCCACTAACGATCGGTTGAGCTTCTTATTCGCGAAAGTGCATTTCATTCCCGCTTGTTCTGGAGTTCGAGGCTGTTTAATCCCTCCTCTTTGAAGCTATCGGGAGAGCGAGATGCTTACGATGTCCATCAATTGGTCGAATGCTTGCAAAACCACAAAGCCACCCACTTGGCTGAGTTGGTCCGGGGGAGTTCATTTATCACGAACAAATTAATTGAGTGCTACCGGTCATGTACTAGCTGCTAATTTGACGTCCCGCCCTGCTAAATGTTTCTGAAATGGGAAACAGGGAATTATCGACGTTGTGTGCCGCCGTGGCCGGATATTAAGATGACAGCTAATTGGAACAAATGACGACGCATCGTGTTGTCCATTTGAAATCCCAACCTAACTAACCCTCGCGTTACACTCGTTACGTGGGAATCTTATCAGTCTGACAGCTTTTTCAAATGAAACTTTTCTTCCATACCGAGAAAAGTAAATTGCGGCTTGACCCGCAAAACTGCACAACAACCGACTCAACGCGGCAGGAAACCGCAGTACCACCGTGAAGAAAAGGTGACTGAGTTATCACAACCATTCGTTTTCATGTTGTTCTCTCTCGGCTTTTTCAATTCCAGGAATGGTACGCATTGGTGATGGCACTGCTGTCCGGCTTTCTGCTACTGAGCACCTCCACACTGGTCGCCATTACCGTGCTAGTGACGACGGAATTGCACGGTCCGAGTCGCAAACTGATCGCTGCCACCAACCTGGCCACCGGTATCTCGGGCAGCATCGGGCTGAGCTGGTTTCTGCCAATACTCTGTGCCGCCTCGACACCGCTCGTGTACAACGTGATGGTCGAGTCACCGTCCCACTGGTGGCATGCATCCGACTCCTTCGGTTTCGTGCTGTTCGTCATCATCGAGGTACTGTTTGTGGTGCTGTTCGTGCTGCTCTTCATCACCCTCATCAAGCGGCTGCTCTATCTGGCCCGGAAGCACGACAAACACAACACTTCCATCCTGCGCAGGTAAGTAAACCAATGCTGCACTAACAAACTGAAGTTAGCTTGGAAGAACTTTGAGTTCGAGTTCTTGCTTTCCTTTATTTTCGTTTTTTACTCAAACCCGCGAGAGTGCACGGTTCGAAATTCGATACACAGTACCACTCGTCGTTGCATTAGTATCCTTGAGGTTGGTGCTTCACACAACATCTCACAAGCAACAGCAAAAAACCCACCTCCAACGTTTTCAGATGCTTTCAAACGTAAGCAACGCTCGTTCGTATTCGCCTTATTCCGTACACTGTTTCATTGCTGTGAAGAAGCAATCTTTAGTCCCGATTTTCCTTTTTCTGCTCTACCCATCATGACTGTTCTCAGTACGACGTAGAAAACATTTGCTTTCGCCCCTCGAGATGCTTCGAGTACTCGTTTGGTAAGCAGTCATTACGCCATCTTTAGAATGGGTTCATTTTCAAGCGTCTTGTGCGGCGCTGCATCCGATTGAATGATTTCCAATTCAGTTGAAACCATTCCACTAATGATAAATGTTTCATACAAAGACACATATTGCTAATTGCACACATTTTGTAGTCTAATCTTCGTCTGAAGTATGCAGTTTGACATTTCTCCTAAATGTATGCAATGCGCATTACATTTATTTCGTTTCATCAATTGAATCAGCTTTTGATCGAAATATTATTTCTGTGAAATTATATCGCAGTTCAGGCATTTGCCAAAGGGGTCTCTATCCATCCTCTTGAGGATAACTCAAACCTTTAAAGTTCATGAATATCCTATCGATATCGCTTTCATGCAAATAACACTTTTCGATGCCCTAAGCAGTCTCTATGGGGCACGTTTAACTCTTTAAGCAGACAATAACCGTCCATTGGGACGCAAAAAGAGCCTAACAGTGTCACACCTCTCCAAGCACCCGGTCTAGGTCAACAAGGGAACGAACGAAGAACATCATCCCGGAATGGAATATCATTCGAAGCCCTCAGCTACACAAGTCTGAGACAAAGTTTGCTCTGGTTCTTTGTCTGTGTTTGCTTGGGAGGCTTTTTTTTCTTTCATTCATCCTACCCATATCCGATTCATCCTGCCCTTAGGCCAACGCTGAAGTCTGTTCAATAGAATTTATTAAATTTGTTTTCCATATGGCCCGAGATGGATTCCGCTGCTCACGTTCCCTTTACGTCGCTCATCACTCCTAGATCATTCACAAACCGATAGGAACCGGAAAAGCGTTAGCCCCGAGGTCAACTGACGGGTAAAGGTAGAGATGACAAGAGCAGGAAACCTTTTTCCGATAATCTGATTACAAGAAAAATCGAACGCTCCAACGAGAAAAGGATGCGACAACGAGGAAGATGACGATGGTAGATGAAATCATTCTAACGTCCGTTCTGCTTTCCCGACCCGACCTCGGAAACTCTGGGTCGCGGATATATAGTACATGCATGTGTGTATGGCTGCGTGATAAGCTTCGACGAGCATGAACCGTTCCTTCGGTGTACCACAATACAGGAGGGTTGACTTGTTGAGCTTGCTACAGACCACATCCACTCCGAGGGGATATACACCTTCTGGGCAGATTTTTCTTTTCTCCCAGGACCCCTTTCCAACTCTCGTTCGCCGTTCGGATCCAGCGCTGGTGGATCTGCTGGAATGATTATATCGATATCACATACATTTCTCTTGCCTCGTCCAGCCCACTAGAAAACGCTTCTCATAAGACTCCGGGGACCCAGGTTCAAGGATGTTTTCTCTCCTACGCACCAAGAATCTATTTATTTATGAACCCCAAAACCGAATCCGACTTGCTTTTGTCTTTCACACCCCCCATGACCTCCATCACAAAACTCCGAAGGAAAGTGCGGCCCAATACCCCGGCCTAACGGTGAACCAAAGAAACAATAAGCAAACGGATTTTCTTGGAATCTTCCGAAGTAGGCTTTGCCTACGCACGTGTATATTTTCGTGTCAGGGATGAGAGAGGATGATGTGATGTTACCATCCATTTTTACCACAAACACAACAAAATAAAACAAAAATACCTTTTAACCATCTCAGTCGGCCGTTCGTCTAGCCTGCTGTTCGATATTATCATCCTAGCAAGCTGCGCTAGTAAATACACAGAAGACGTGCTCCCACACACATACAAACAAAGCATTCCAAGCTTCCAAAGGATAAAATCATCCAAGTAGTGGATGAAATGCTCTCTGCTCTGCTTTGTGTTCCCAATGCAAATCGATGGAGAAAATTGAATAAACGTCGTTATTTATCGCTGCTTGCGTCCTGGAGCGGCTAGAGAACACGTTTGATCGTGGCCCATTTTGTGCCTATTACCCGGTACGGTATTTCATTGCAGCAATAACCATTTGAGCGTTATCGAAAACTCGCACTAATGGGAGTAGTTGGAGTAATGATGATGGGGAAAATACACGAATTATCTATGTTATTATTTTATTATTCTATCAATGGGAGTTATTCTTAGTTTATATACGTAATATTACTCGATTTGTGAATTGCAATTTGGAAAACGAATTAATAAAATTTTACTTATTCGTAAAACATGTCCTTGATGAGTAAGCAAAGCTGAGAGTGAGTTAATTAAGATCTCATCCAAGTGATCAGCAACTCATTTACAGTGAATTACATGAATCTGAGAGTGATTTAAATCCCAAATGAATGAAAAAAAGTCTTCCATTCGAGTAGAAATACGAAATTACTCACCCATTATAAAGATTTAACTAACTCTTTTATTATTACTCAATATTCTCGTAAGTCCATCATATATCTACTAAATAATTGTTCAACAAATTCAAAGTGATTTATCGCATATGCTGTTTGCTTTTCTCATTTTCCCGAACATACGAGCAATTAATTAAAAAGCATTACCTTCCATTACTTCCAAAAGTTCAAACATCGATTCGCCCAAAATGATGAAACTTCTCTTTTCACTGCTTCACTGCTAGGCTCCAACACACAAGCGCAACCGTACCGAAAAAAGCACGGTTCCAACCAATTGAACAACAAATCACCGTAAAGACGATTTGGAGAACCAATTTCGAGAGGCACTATTGAAACCGTTTCCATATTTCCCGAACACCACACACACACACACACACACGCACACAAAATCGAAAACTGGAACGGAACTGGTGCAGAAAATAAAGTTTAATTTGTTGCATTTTTTTAGACCACGAGTGCCAAAACAGTACTACTACAAACACCCACAGACGCTGAAGACTTCATCAAAAGCTTTTCTATTCGGTATCGTACAATCTTTTCCTTCAGTTCAGTTCAACTTCAGAGAAAAATTGAAGTTTTGGGAGGAGAAACAAGGAGAGAGTGAGAGAAGTCATTGGCAAGACGTGTCATTTTCCACTGACCAGTATGCTGCTTGCAACAACTTTCCTCCCAGTTCGTTGAACTTCAAGTCCCTGTAAGACTTTCGTCTTTGGTGAGACACTTTTTCGGGGGCAAAGTAGTGGTACAAGAATGTTGCTCAATTTTCACGCTGCATCTTCATGCTAGTACAACGTAGTTTCTTAGTACACGCCAACAAACAAACAAAAAAACAACAAAACCGATCCCGGTTACGATCAAAACTTTGGGCAAGATCCAAACGCAGGCTTTAACACTTGTACGAAACAAATCCAGCGGAGTTTTCGGCAAGTTACCGTGAATGGAAGCTTTGTTGGTCTTGCAGCACGTTCAAGCATCGTCGAAAGGAATGCTTCCTTACGGACCGACTGTCCAGCATCGCTTGTGACGCATTGTTATTCGCCACTGCAATTCTTTGGCATTTATGTTATTCCGCTGCGTTCGCTTCGTTACCTTCGTTAGTGTGATTGCAATCGCCCGGGAAAACTTGAGACGAGACTTTTATGCCCAACAAAAGCACACTCTCGCTGCATTGCCTTTTCCCACTTTTGCATAGAGAGGGACATCCCAGTCTGGTGTCCAGACGATACCGAACTCCATTAAAATCCACTCCAGCCACTGTATAAACGGACGGATAAGGGACAATCGCTCGCATACATGGCGCGCATGCATATACAGTACAACAGGCCAGCAGCCAACACAAAGCCAAATAAATCCTTTCCTTATCCGGTCATCCGGTTCAGCAGCAGCGGGCTGGCAAACTCTCAAACCCCGGTGTCGGTGTGTAAGACTTTCGGGCAATCCACGCTACTGCTGGTTTGGACTTCTTAGCGTGGAAGGTTCCAAGTTTTCTTAGCAATATCTTGCAGCACCACCCTGCAGCTGTGGCTAAGTTGTTCCCATCCCGAATGGAAAGAAACGAGACCCTTGACAAAGCTGCTCCTTTGCACACGGATTTTAATACCATACCCCCGGAAGGCATACAAGGCATTACCCAAGCTCAGCTGCTGGTACTGCTCAAACACAGCGCCACCACCACCATCGGATGGCAGGGATTACGGATGGCAAGCATGTACCTCTCGCCGGCTCTATGACCTCCAGGCACAACCGCAACCTTCACCGAACAATGTTCGGATGTAAACGATTTCTTTCAATCATGCAGATAAAGCGAGATTTACGACAGCAAAGCCGTCGGAAGCCGATGGGGGAGTGAGCTTTGCGCCTTCTCCAAAATCGCCGGCCAAATTGTCCCCTTGTCCGTGTGAAGTGGGTGGCTTTAAAAAGGGGTTGAATAGGGAGGAGGAATCGATGTTGTTGAAGTTCGTTAGGCATAACTAACCTTTCGCACGAACGAAAAAAAAAAATGCGATTGATTTTAATGATCATGATTTGTTGACGCTTGCAAATGATGCCGGTTGGATTGTTGTGCGTGCAGAAGGAAGGATTTATCTGCCTCAATTTGTTAGCCTGAACGGGACAGCTTTTTTTCTGTAGTGATAATTTACATTTATAATTGTAAACATATCCTAAACTGGTGTACGCTTCTGACGGGCAATCAATTTTAGACCGGAATATCATTTCTGCTTAACACTTTTTTACGATTAGCTTTCAATGTAATGCTGTTCTTGTATAAGCTGATGGATTCCTCATGTAAACTTCCTGATTTGACGCTCTCATTTGCAAATGGCATTTTTGCAATTATAAAACAAGTTATTCAATTAAATAAAACGCCGAAAAGTATGCAATTCTTACTACCATTCATACTAAAAATTGAATTTCTAATCAAATTCTTCAATTACAAATTCATTTACATTGCATACCTTTGAGCGGCAATGAATTCAGGATGAAAAGGTATATTCTGTTAGTTAGCTCAATTGCTTTGTCAAATTTCAAAAATATCAATCAATATATGAATGTTTGGTTTTCAATGGAATAACCCACAATTTACATATTCGTAGTATCCTTCCTATGCAGAATTCTCTTTGAAACCCCAAACAAATAAAATGTCCGTTCACGGAAACTGTACGAAACGATAGAAAGCAAATAACAAACCATCGCCACACGCATGAAGCCTCTTCCGTCAACTCAACTTCAAATCATCGGAATCAATCCCCAAATTGTACAATCTCTGTTGGTCTCAGTTACGGCACAATCATCTAATTCAATTCAACAAAACTACCAGCGAAAACAAACTCACCGAACCGCACAGTCAAACGATTATGGTTTGAACGACCAGAACTGCCCGGAAAAAGTATATCGCTCCATTCCGTCAAGCAAACTGGTTCCGGGGGAAGATCTGTGGACATGCGATGAACCGGAGCACAAGATAATCAACCCAATGCTGACCTTTCCGTGTGGTATTCAACTATCAAATGGACATACGATAGCACACCTGAACCCTAGCTTGCCTTTTCTCCCAGAGTCACCAACTTGGGTTTCCAATTGGTCCGCAAATAAACCAAGGCAAAGGACCAACCTTGCAGTTTTGTCGTTTCTTCGAATCCCCGTGGACGATGATGCATCGTTGATCTGCTTCTTCAATTCTGTTCCCCTTTTTTTTCTACCGTCCATCTATCTTGACCGAAGGAGCGACCCATTCTGCAAAAGGAAAGTTTGTGTATTCTGAGAATCTTCCACGTTGCGGGGTTTGATTAGATCGGGAAGGAAGTGGCAGGGAAGTGAAGGAAAAGCAATCGGATGTAAAATATCCGCCCACCAAGACAATAATAATCATGATGTACTAGCCGTTGTGCGCTGGCTACCTTCTTAACGCCCGAAAGTATGCAATCCCGCACGGACCACATGGAAACCATTCCCGGAAACAGGGAATTCCGGGCAATGCTGGATGATGGAAAAATATTTGCCCCATCGGTATTCGAATGTGTATTTGTGCGAAGTATGAAGAAACAATTCGGAGTATTTTTAAGATCACACGCACTGTGTACTGCTCTGTGAATAGAAAAATAAAACGAGAGACGTAAAATGTGAATTCCCCAAAAAGCTACCGCAAGTCCGTTCTATAAATATTAACTTTAAAAAGTTTCTCCCTTTTCAGTTCACCATACGAAGCAGGTATTTTAAACCGGTTTAGTCCGGAAGCAGAATCAATGAAGGGATTTAAATTCTGCTACATATTTATCCGATTTAAGCTTAAGCCATCAGCCTCCGTAACCTTCAGGAACTGTCAGTTTGACAACGGAAATGAAAAGCTAGCATGACTGTCAATAGGATTTGCAAACTTCGATTTTCATCCTATATGCTCTTTAAGCACACAAAATCTTCAAAGATTTAAGTGTATTGGTATACCTTGCCCGAATGCAAGCGCTTGCTCTCCCAGGTGTACGATATTGATTTGAAAACTCGGGCAAAACTTTTCCTCAGACAATATAAGATGGATTGGGTGGATAGTTTACGATGTTGGAGGGTTGTTACGTGTTACATACACAGAAAGTACCAGTAAACTGGAAGTAAAGTTTCTAGCCGGCCAAATTGTGTTATCGATACGTGGTGTCTCAAAATAAGAAAGATCTTAGAGCATGGAATCAGCTTTAAAGAGCTCTTTTTAAATTAATACCATGCTGCACTCTTATTTGCCTACATTTAGGCGCCTAAAAATGGAAGTATGGACGTTTTACATTACTTTACGTTTACTTCGAAACTTCCACTCCATTTACTTAAACGATAAGCCGCTCCCATTAGCCACTTGGGACGATTTCAGCTCATTACTTACATCGTATTGTGCTGACTCGATTGTTTAAGTGTTCTCATTTAAATAACCCTCTTTTTTGTATTTAAATTCTCCCTATCGATTTTTGTCTTATACTGAATGTTTCATGCATCCAAAATTAAAACTACATGCTTGACAGAAGAAAAAACTTGGGAAAGGAAAATGAGACAAGATGTATGCAAAAAATAAAACCCCATCCTAAACACATGCTACATCAGAACCCCACCAATCTGACCATGACTTTGCCAATGCCTCCTTTGATGTCTTACTTTCTCTACGAGTTTGACGGAATGGCTTCATCAAGCATCAGCATCCGCACCAGCATGAGCCTTTTCGCTTTCATCATCATCAGCATCATCCTGCTGAGTAGTGGTAGCAGCAAAATGCTGCCCTTTCGCAAAACCAGCTGAGACACAGCCACCGGGATATTTTCAAATCTGTGCCCAATTTGTTCCACACTTCCTCACACAGCTCCTTCGCCAACATAATCTTTCTCTCCCTGCGGTGGGATAAAACTATGTTGGAAAACAGTGATACCCGGGTGAACATCCACTACTCGTTCCCCCCCTTGGATGTGGTAATTTAACCTCACTGGGACCAAACCAAACTGATCCCAACGAAGGGACACGAATGGAGTCGAAAAGGACGCCGCTGGAGGAAATTGTTTTCCATTCGATATCACCATACGGAAGGAGAAAAAATAAACGACTATCTCTCGTTTTGTTTTCCTGTACACCATTAAGTGAGAGGGTAGTAGAGTTTTAGATATCGTTTGGGAAAAGTGTCAATTGACTAGCACCTGCTGATGTTTGAAAGGTTTGTCTTGATTTGAAGAGTAGAAACACGTGGAAACGAAAATGTTTTGTTATACGGTTTGCATAACTTTAGGCGTATTGTGTACAATGATTGCATATCTTCAAGGCGACTTTTGTACAATCGCTTATTTTATTATCAGTTTTCATGCTAAAAATGGCAATTTCTCCCAACTAACGATTCTATTTCAACAAAAATTACTAACTTCTGCGTACGTGATATTCAAATAAACATTTGCCTGACTTCCTTCCAACATACGACAGGGATTTTTATCCATCGACCACGTTAAACCCCCGGGATCATCAATGCCAGCGCTAGCAACCTCATCATCCAAACCTTTATGCCACAATCCCTTGACGCACAAATCACACTTACGATCATGGGTCTTGGATGTTCTGTTTTGCTGATGGTTATTTTTTCGCATAATGTTCACGTTTCGTGTTTGCTTCTCTTTTTCCACTCTACAAGGATTCGATTGCTTTACCGGACCGGTTTGCTGTTCGTGTCGAATGTGCTCTGCCACACGTTCTACCTGGTGTACGTCAACACGGACGGGCTGACGTCGGGCGGCTATCTGTTCGGCGGCACCAGCATAGCACTGGTAAGTAGGAAGTAGTTCCCGAAAATCGAATTATCCATACGCCACACATATTGCACGGTAGTTTAGCTGCACATTCCGGCCCGGGTAATGCCCGTGTGGTATGCTATTTTTGGGAAGCTGACTTTCAAACAGCTTATTGCGGCACGATAACAGGGTACACGGTTAGCAAGACGCTTTAAAGAGCTCTTACTCGATTAAGATCTGGTGTTTGATATTTGTGTACATTTGCTTCGGTAAACGGGCTTTTATTTGTGCATACATGTTAATACTTATTGCAAATTAAGATACTCTTTATTAACATGGCTAGGTGCTCAGATCCAATTTGCACTTCCTGGAAACTTCGTGATTTATGCTTATTGCAAACAATCGAGCATAAGCTGCAAGGAAGCGAAAACATTAAATTCATGGAAATTAATGCATTCAACTGCGTTTTATGTGAGTGTAAATCACTGTTCTGGGAAAAATCTTGAAATAAACAAAGCATTACTTCTGAAACAATTGATGATGACGTTAAAATTAATTAACACCGTCACAAAGACCCTTTGGAATCTTTCTTATTATTATTTCAACAGAGCTTCATTAAAATTGCGCCTAAGTTTATGCAATTTGCCAAGCAAAGCAGTTTGTGGACAATCGGTCGCACTCTAGAGGTGAAATATTGGCCCCTTCATGCTTGTGATTACGTTTGACGTTCATAGCAATACTGTAATAAACATTGGATGAGTCAATTAAGTAAAGAACTGTATTGGATATCGATTCCATTCAATCACAGATTTACGAACCTTTTTTCTGCAGTCAATATGAGTGATTCCTACATTCCCAGAAATAAATTCTCTTACATTATGCCGCAAATCTTGTACCAATCGTATCGTATCATCCTAAACACAACGGTTAGCTCCAACGGTTTCCCACACAATCAGAAAAATTATGAATTATTCACCTGCCCGCAGATTTCCCTCACACTGTCCATCCTCTTTTTTCCGAAACGGTTATTCTTTCCAAAACAATACTCCCTTAAAACACGGCGAATGGAACATTCATACACACGGAACCGGTAGTCTCGAGGGGCAAGTTTCGCTGAATCGCTTCCAAACTCCATCCATACTTTAACACCAAACCGGACCGGCAATACTCGATTACCCAAGAAGCACCGATAGCCCAAACGTATCCTCTTTTTTCCATTTGTTTGCTAAATACAGAACACAATGAAGGAAAAAAAAACACAGGGAACTATCTCTTCACCTTTGAACGCGACAGCGAACAGTAGCGCTGCTGGTAGAATATTCGATTAGCAAGTTCTCCTATTTGCTCGGGCACACACTGATAGCATCAACAGCAACATGAGTGTATTTCGGTGGAACGTTCTAGCACTGCGGGTACTAGAAGTACCAAGTGCAAACAAATAGCATTCACCGTGCCGGGGAATAGACCCCACCCGAAGAATCTAAACCACCATTTCCTTCGAGTTTCGAGTACCGCAGCAGGGTGCAACACACACAAAAAAATAAAAAAAAACATCAACGATCAACCCAAAACGTCACATGGGGTAAAACGTAGAAAAGGGAAATTCCATTTTAACAATCGATCCGGGAGTTGTTCTCCCTCCCTGCCGGGGACACACATAACAATCAGTGTCGTCGTGTCTCGCTAACAGTATGAATCCTTTTCGATCGTTTTCTCTGTTTCTCACCCTTTTTCTCTCGGCAGGATTTCTTCTTAACCGGTTGCAATAGGTAAACTCTACAAGGTTGCTTTGCAACCGATCGGTGCCATCAGCACACCGGGACGAAAAATATCTGCCACTATTTTCAGAACTTAACCTGTCTTTACACCTCCTATGAGTCTTGAAGGAAAGGTTGAGGCATTTTTTGCTTTCTTTTCAACTCAAAGTTGCCTTCCTTTTGTACACTTTTCCAAAGCGGAAGTGAGCTTTCAAGCATAGCAGTAACACGTGCAAAGTACATTTGGTAACGGGCTCATCGTGTACCAAACGGGAGTAACAACTATTGGCACATAATCGGTGTGCCATGTGGTAAATATGCACCTTACGAACCATTCGGCAATAGTTCCTCTTCTTAATGCATTCAGTAACGTTTGTACGTTACACTTTCAAAATATCTCTAAAACTGATTCATTATCCATTACGCTCATTTCCTACTTGAAGCCTAAAAGTATGCAATCTGCATTGATATTGCCTGATCTGCCTCGTATTGAGTAACACCGGGGAAATCATATTCAAATGTTTGGCACAATTTTCTCGTGTTTCCTTTCGGAGGCTTTTTAACGAGGTGCGTACTCACCCGAAAGAATGAGGACGAAAAAGCACCGATCGTCAAGAAAAATGCCTACCGTAATACAATATGTGTCCCATTAGACCAACGCTATCGATACGTTACGAAGCGTTAGCAGAAGATGTGCATGTCTGTTGGGACGGTTGTATTTTGGTGACTATCGGCTTCTACCTGTTAATGATGCAGTATCTTATTTCTCTGTCCACCTCTAGTGGCGTTTGTGTGTGTGTGTGTGAGTGTATTTGAGGATCCAGCAATGACCATCTATCTCACGATGCATAATGAGTGTTACCGATCCCGTACGGTTAATGACACTTCATTTGTCGTCCAGTAATTCCACGGTGTGTAGTTAGAGACATACGAGGGGTCCCAAAATCTGTTTGCAGCAAAAAGCAAGCGTCCCAACGCAATTATACACGTGGACTTTGCGGCCATCCGGCGAGCTTTTTACAATCAGCAACAGCAACAGGATCATGACGTAAGCACATCATTAATTGAGTCGTGCCATGGCTACATTTCCAATCAGATTGCTCCATAGTAAGCAAATCAAAGTAAAAAAAAGAGAAAACAGTAATACAACAACACACACTGTGCGAACTTTGGTTCGGTACCGATGAAGACCATCTCCGCAGGGCACTGGGAAAACACTCGATTTGCTTATACCTTGCTGGATTGCATGTGTGTACATCGCATTGGAGATGAAGGAGAAAAAACACACACACGACCGGTTACGCGAACAAGTTCCTCCATCATCGTACCGTACGTGACAACGTGACATTCGTCGAGTGGATGGAAGGCATACCAGACCCCTCGAGGGACAAGAGTTCGATGAACAAACGATGAACCTCTCTCGACTGCACCCGGGGGTTATCAGGGAATGACCGTGGACGTCACCATATCCTTATAAACACTACGGCAAATGGCAATGTTTCAACGACCCGGGAAAGTATTTCCTGCTCGCGCCAATTAGTTGACCGATCGTCTGTTGTTCAGCGGATGTTCTGTGCACCTTTCCGCGGAACTAATTGGAAATGCATGAATCAACCATTGCTAGTTATTCACCCGGCTGGGACCGCCGATGGCCGATGTGGTCAGCATCAGTATTTGAATACCGGTTCGTTGCGTTTTAGATTGAGTAGCGAAATTTTAATGAAACAAACGTGTAGTTAGATAACATTTGCTCGATCGTGGTAAGTGGGGTTTGGTTATGCGAAAAGCCACAAATTGTGTGGAGAAACTCTAGAGTACTGTTAATTAATTTTGAATACCTACTACAAATAGATCGCAACACAAAGATTTTCACAAAGATGTATTGTGTAAAACAGTCGTTTATTACATGAAACAGAAATAGAGAATTTGTCGTCCTCTCTCTGCCTATTTTCACAAAACATAATGCTACAAACGATTCCCATCTATTAATTAGGTAATTACTTTAAAGTTTTCAAGTTTTAGATGAATTCCCAGCGGAACAATGACGTCAGGTTACGTCCCTGGGTCTTAATAATTCATTTCTGATGCAGTTGAGAAGCGGTAAGAAGGCTTTTTCGTTCCTTCTGTCTCCAGAAGTAAGAAAACAATTAAAATACATCATTATTTAAATACAACGATCATGCAACCCACATTGCATACTGTTAGGGGTAGTATAAAGCTAATGAATTAAAACTGATTTCGGTAACGTTGAAAGAATCTACAAAACTTAAGAGCATCTAGCAATTGGTAAGAACTAAATAGTGATACATCAGTGACGCTGAATTTCTCACGACGAGAGAGAGAGAGAAAATGATCTTTATATGAAACTTTACGCTAATGCTGCTTTCCCTAAAAACAATTGCATACCTTTAGGCGAATTTTGATTTTGAATCATTTCCAAAAAAATCAAAATGTTTTGTTTTTCTTCTTCTATCATTACAGGGATTTTGTATACTGTTTAGCTTTATAGTGAAGGCGGAACTGAAGCAAGACACAACCGAGTCGACCAGCAGCAAGTCTAGCACTAAAAATAGTTTGGACGAAAACTTTTGCTCGGGATCAATCAATAGTCCGTTAAGTTGTGGGTGTTGCGCTGGTATCAGCACACTTTTCCCTATACTTAAGCATGTCCTGTTTTTTCCCACTTTCTCTCTTTGATACAGTTTATACAAATCAGGAACTAGATAAGGATAACGAATGCCTCTCGTCGGTGGGTAAAACAACGAAGATTCCTCTGACAATACTTTCCTCGCAGCAAGCACCAGCTTCGGGTCAAACGGTACAGCAGCAGGGTAGCTCTGTACAGCAACAGACCACCCCACACATAACGACCATCGAACCGTGTATGCAGGTCGATCTAGAAGGTCACAGTATGGACACGTTCCTTGGTGCGGCGGGAGGGCTCTGCAATTATGCAACCGTCGCCACACCATCGTTCGGTGGTGGCGCTTGTTACGATCTTGCGGGGAGTATACTGCTACCGCCCGGACCGGGTGGTTCGTCCGTTCCGGGGACGGCTCTCATCACGATCGAAACCAGCCCCAGTATAGTGCTGGCGGGGCCAGCACCGTTAGCGAATGTACCAACCTCAGCTAGCGTTAGCATCGAATGGCACCAACAGCAGCAGCAGCAACAGCAACAACACTCACACGCCTGTGGTCATCGGCCGGAACCTCTGCCAGCTACCGTGAGCTTCCTGCCCACGATACCAACCGCCGATGCGAGCGATTTCGTCGGCGTGGGCTCACTGGATATTCTGAAAGGCGTTGGACAAGGTAGTTAATTTATGCATTCATACACACTCCTGCCGAACGGGTTTCGGTTCGTTAGGTTCCACATTGATGAAGTAGTCTGAAGGACCTGTTAATTAGGCATCATCCACATCATCGATCCGAAGAGAATTCCATAAAATGCACACGATTACAAAAAACACACACACACAAAACAAGCACCACTGACATTTCAAGACCCGTTTCAATCATGCCACTTTGCACTCATGCTAGCAAACAAAGTATGTGCCCCGCTTTAAGGACTTGGAATGGTACGCTTCGTAGGAGTGCCTTCGAACCACTTCATCCAAACATCTTCGGTCCAAACCCCAGCTCAAGTGCAGTGTCTTTTAGTGGCGCTCGCTGTAACTCATCACCCCACACTAACGCCCGCGGTTCGTCTTGCTCTCTTTCTCCCATTTCCCGACCTTCCTTTAGACAGCATCATCGGCATACGTGGCAAAGCGCTCGAGGTCGGAAACGATGGCAAGAAGGTAGTTACGGTAATCGAATCATCTACCCAGCTGCCACCGCCGGGTACGGGGACTCTACCACGTCCCACGGGGAAAGCAATCATGGCAACGACATCGTCATCTACTCCAACGCCCACGTCCTCCTCCACCGTGCCACTCATCCCCTACTACTCGGAGCAATCAGGGAGCAATCCCGGTGCAGCAGCCGTGCATAACAAACCGTCACCGGCACCGCCCATCATTACCGTCACGTCCACCGACGATGGTCGGACGGGTGGACGGATTGATGGGATGCTGGATCGAATCTCGCACGATCTTGACTACCTGCTGAACCGTACGGGTGATATCGTACCCTGCTCGTCCACTTCCTCATCCACATCGTCGGTAGTGCCGATCCAGCTACGACCAACGACCGGTGGAACGTCACCGGGTTCCACCGTCAACAGTGCACAAACCGCCTCACCACAGCAAGGCTCCATTAGCGCACCACTAATACCCACTTGCCACAGTGTTCACGAAGTAATTATCGAAGAGTCTGAAGAAGTAGATAGTTAAATATTTGCCCACGCTTCCCCCAAGGCGGTGCTGGTTGGAGAACCACTCCCGATAGGCGAAAAGGAAATAAAAATCGCGATATTCACTAATCGAAGAAATTTAAATGCTTCATGAAAATATGTTCCATTTCCATTTTAACCACTCACCGGTGATAGTGGCTTGATTATGTTAAGCAGTTCCGTTTCCTACACAGCTTTATCAAACCGTTAACCGTAGGGAGTTGAACAGATTGGCCCTGTTCTAGCGCGTCCTTAGCGTGCGCTCCATTTAATTCAATAATCATTCGCCCTTCATCCTTCCGTTTGTTCTGGCGGCATGTGTTCCTTAATGCGCTCGGGGGGAAATTCGTATCGATTCGTGCGGGATCGTACAATTAGCGATAATGTGATAAGGAAACGCCCCTAACTACACACGAATTGGTTGATCATTTTCCTATCTTTCGGAATGATACTGCGGTTTTTTCCCTTTCCGTTTGAGCTTGGGAACTCGGGAGGAAAAACAGCAACTAATTGATCGGATTTGCTTACATCATTCTCATCCTGTGTGGGTTTTTTTTTTCTTGTCTCTTATCAATCATCCTTTGAAGCTGTGGAAGTGTTGATTTCATTTTGTGACTTCCATTCAAACACACAGCACTCTTTTTGTGGCCAGAAAAAAAGAATCGCTTCACCTGTCAGCAGCAGATCGTGCTTTTGTTGTGGTCACTTATCAACCTTATTCTAACACGAGCTGACTTTTATCTTTTATCTGCTTCGGTGTACTATTACTCGGTTTTAGTGAATATCCCGCTTCCCTGTGGGAACTAGTCCCTGCACCATCACCCAGAAAGCCGGAGCGAAAGGATAATAAATCTTCTGGCGCCATTTTAACCCGAACGGAGGCAAGCGTAACAATGTATTTGTAACAGGAAGAAGATGAAAGGTTTGCGATACGAAATGGTAATACAAAACCACTTGCAACTGGCACTAAGACTAACACGGAACACGGAACGGACGGTGAAAGGGAAAACAAAACATACTGGGATAGTGACAAAGGAACGAGCGGGCTGGAAAACAAATCTTAAGTAGAAAAACAAATATTTAATAAACAAATACGTTTTATAACGGACCCTCCCGGTAATAATAAGGTGGAAGGAATACAACTCGTTTCAAGAGTAGGTGTAATTATATATAAAAAAGAAGAAGAAGCGTATTTATTGTTGTAAATAGTAGTCCAGTTTGTATATAGTTAGTGAAAATTTAACACATTGTAAAACCATACAAACAAGGTCATTTGCACACGTAAAAGCATTAGAGCGAATATAACTATGTTAAGGCATCACACACACTCTCTCTCTATTTGTTATTCGTTTTTTTCCTCTTACGTGAGGTGTGGTGAAATGAGGAGTCTTTGAGGCTGATTGAAATCGATCTTTTGTATATAGAATTTTGCTCTTAAGGAAGTGTGTGGAAGAAGTAGAAGGAGAATACGAAAAAATCGATGGAGAAAATTAAAATTGTGGTTGACAAAGTTTGGTTGATTTTTATTTTAATCTACTGTTGTTAATACGCTAAGGTGTAACTTTGAAACATTTTGTTTTGCTCTCTGTTGTACTCACATGAACCGAGAAGCTTCTTTTTGTAACGATAAACAGTGTTTTTTTTTTATTTCTAAAACTATTTTGAGCAAAATAATTGGAAAAAAAACATTCTTTAAACGAAAGGCTACAACAAATACGAAACAAGCGAACCTCCTTTTCAAACAAGTAAACAAACCATATACAACAGAGCGTGAGGGTTTCCTTCATCGCCCTTTCGTGCCACATTTATAACAACTAGCAAAAGACAGAAAATAAAACAAGAAACAAAAGTTGTATAAGAGAAAGTGAAAACTGTGTGGAAAATTCAAAATTATAAAACAAAAGAAGCAAAAAAAATACACAATCGCACCGAGCAAACAGTGAGTGAGAAAGAAAGAGGCGAACGAATGAAGTGAAAAAGAAAACGAAGGAAATTACACAGGAAAAAGAATGGTGAGCAAAGCGTGTAGCTAGCAGCAGTCAGGGTAGCAATGGTGAAAATTTTAGTATCTTCAATGTACAGTAAAAGTAAAAATGAACATTTCGAACAACAAAAAAACCCGACTTGAGAAAGATTAAAGAAAAGCTCGGCACGGGAACTGTCGTTTCGGCAGTTTGTGTTCGTGCTGCACGATGCCGCCGTGTGGAGCGGAAAATAATTAAAAAAGTTCGTTTGATT
>KI422860.1:0-27443 GCA_000473375.1 Anopheles culicifacies
AATAGTAGGAGACGTGCAAACACACATTAAAAAAAAGAGAAAACCACAACCACATATGAGTAACATACACATACATTTATTTTAGTTAAATTAGAAGAAAAAAGATTCAACAACAAGCATAGAGAAATCTGCCTTCTGAGGCAGTTGGTATGATGTCCGCTTGCTTACAAGCCCAGATAAGCAATGATGCACCGGCGAGAGAGGACACCGGCATAATATTTATTTATATACATTCATACGTGTTTTTTTTCTGCTTCTTCTCTCCTTTCACTGTAACAAGGAATGAATTTAATGATGATGAGCTTAGCAAATGGGCTCACTAGTGCTATTTTACTCTGTTGTTGATATGTAGTAGGAATGAGTGATCACACGCGTAGCTTTGTTGAAGGATTCAGTGAATTGACACACGTAACAAAAAATAAGTCTGTTGCGCTCAATAAATGCACAGATCGAGTATGATGTTGTTTTTTTGTTTTATTTTCTTTCTTATCATCGTTTCATTTCTTCATTTAGTGCTAATGTTAGCTTCGTTTATTGTTGCATTAAATCAAAATAAAGTTATAATTACCCCTTAACCTTGCCGGTAGTATATATAGGGATACTAACAACAGCTAAACAGGTGCTTAAAGGTATAACGTTTGAAATAGCCGGTATGTGTTTGTGACGGCAGATGCGTTACAGGGCGTTACCAGGAAGTGTAGGATCTATGCAGAAGAACTATCTTTTTCTTTCTCTTTGCAATACTATTGAGCGTAAGTGAACATAGGCGTATTATTCCCGTGCAGTTGCTGATAGATTAGAAGCAAACATTGTATCATGATGAAATCGATTGGTGCTTTCATTTTAAAAAGGATAATGCTCGACAACAACTAACCGTTGAGCTGGAAGGATGAGGAGCTACTAAAACACTCATTGGGACACCAACTGGTTAACCGACTGGTTTATCAATGTGCAAAACCGAATACTAATATGATAGAAAGTACATACAAAAGTAACACGTTAAGCCAATCTTACTAGAGTTCATACTGTTGTAGCTGTAGTGGTACTATTTTAGTCATCCTTTCTTCCTCTTGCTATACTAACCAATTTTGCTGCGGTCTTGGTACGGCACGTGTTAAAAGTCGAACGTAGTGTGCAAACAAAACAAGTCCCGCTTGTTGTTGTACGACCGAACGGATTAATGGACACAGTTTACTTGAGAAAAGGATAACAGCTCTTACGCATAGAATATTCAAACACACGCACAAAGTGCTTTACGTGGTTGTAAATACACACTTGTTGTTAGGGAACCGGGACTAGAACCAAAATCGGTGTGGAATAACAAATGGCATGCTTTAATGTGGCGGTCGTCGCTAAAAAAAAAAAAAAACAAGGGTTCCGTGGCGGATTTGGAAAAGGCGATTTAGCGATGGGCTATGATGTAATGTTGCAATGTTAGGGATATATTTTGGATGCACTTTTTAAGCACTACTACACCTAGCACTGAGTTCTCGGCACCGATTTAAGTGAACCATGTCTAACCTACGGAATGATATAAAACAGTATGACCCTTTACGACACGGATGGAAGGGGAAGTGATATGGGCTAAAATAAAATATTAAAAATGCAAGAAAACCTCTCATGTGGCCAGAATGTTTCGATGACATTATAATGTTTCATTTTACGATTGCAGTTACGTGGGTCGAGCCGTGTCGGCTTCAACCGCTACCGGTACGAAGGCGACGAATAATCGCGAATTTGATCTCCTGATGAAGGATGCTATGAGCATCGGAAAGCCCCCGAGAAGAATGCCTCCACCGAGCGGTGCGCTACTACCAGGCACAAGTGGATCAAGTCCGAAACAGATGAGCAAAATCAAACGTATCGGGTTTGCTTCCTTCCTGTTTTAATACGAATAGCATGTTGAGAACCGTTGGTTTGGAAAGAAATAAAACATCCGGAAAGGCATGACTCCGTACGAGGTATGTTAGAATATAATTGATTAATTTATTTCATTCAAAGTTTATACGTTCTCTTCTCTGGTTTTTGGGATGTACAACGTAACCGACGAACGGATTCGTGCTTGATGTGAGTTTCTTTGTGTATTGTAATGCATGTATATGTGTTACCTACTTAAGCGATAGTAGTAGGATTCCTTCGTCCGGTTGCTCAGAATCTCCTATCGCCGACGTCTGTCGGAAGACTTCTTAAGTTTCTTTGGCCCTTTGACGAAGCACCAGTCGACGGAAATCGTCTGTCCAAGCACCTCCGACCCGTTCAGTGCTTCCTTCGCCGCCAGTGCCTGCTTGTACGTTTCGTACTCCACCAATGCGTAACCCTTGAGGAAGCCGGTTCGACGGTCCAGATTCAGGTGAATGTTCTTGATGTCACCGAACTCGCAGAACTTCTCCTGTATGTCGTCCTCCTGCGCTTCTTCGTGTATCGAGGTCACAAACAGTATCCACCCTTCGACCGATCGCTGTGGGCCCGGTTCCGCTTCCTCCTCGTCGTCCTGCATACGCTCGTAATCAATCGTTTCGCGGGGAATGCTTTCATTGCCGAAACCGCGTCCTTTCCGCTTGCGGGCCTTCTCCTTCAGCCGTGCGATGCCCTGATCACCATCTTCGTCCACCTCGAACTCCTCGTGGTTGTAGATATCGAGCACATCGGCCATTTCGTGCGGGAATGTGCAGTTTGGATAGGGATTTTCACTAAAATGTTCGTCCGCACCGCGTCGTGGTCGATGTTTGCAAACTTTCTCTGAGATTTTTCTGTTTTGACCGATTTGACAGCTGTCAAACAAAGAGACAGCGTGCGGCTGTGTACCGGTTGAGCATGCTGTCAGTTGAAGCAGTGAGTTTTGGAATCAAAATTCGGTATGGATTTTCGATTCAAAATATTCACTATTTTTGTTACTTTATACATATTCTTGTTTATTTGTTCTTTTTCACTGTACACTGCACATAACAATCTTCCTAATATAGTAGCATCAAACTGAATTCGTTTAAATCAAACCATTCGCCAATTCATCTAATTCTTCATACATCAACTGCTCTACTAGTGGAATCTTGAGGCTAAGTGAACATCAGTGGTTTTGGTTAAAAATAGTCAACAACGCATCCCGCACATTTCCAATGGTCCGCTCGTTACTTTTTCTCATCATTGTCCGGTTTCTTGTTACCAATATTGTACAACCGATTCTGTGTGTCCCACAGCTTTGTGTAAAGACCTCCGCTTCTGAGCAATTGATCGTGCGTGCCACGCTGACCAACGCGCCCATTCTCCAGGACTAGGATTTCATCCGCATCCATCACGGTTGATAGGCGGTGAGCAATGCAGATGCTGGTACGATTATCCGTTGCTCGTGCCAATGCTTGAAGGATATTCTAGGGACAAGAAAAACAAATTAAAGTTCCTGTGTTACATTGCCAATCAGCGTTTCCTACTCACTTGTTCGGTGATGGAATCCAAACTGCTCGTGGCTTCGTCGAATACAAGGATGGGTGAATTTTTCAATATTGCACGCGCTATCGCTACACGCTGTTTTTCTCCACCGGATAGCTTAAGGCCTCGTTCACCGACCTGGGTATCGTACTGCTTTGGCCATTGTTGTATCGATTCGTGCAAATCCGCCATTCGGGCAGCATTCTCTAGCTCTTCCTGCGATTTCGACAAATCCCCGTAGTGGATGTTATGCCGGATGGTGTCGTGAAATAGTACCGAATCTTGCGGCACAACAGCAATCGCACGCCGTAAGCTCTGCAGATCCACATCGCGGATGTTTTGTCCATTGATCAGAATTTCTCCTGTACCGGGCTCGAAGAAGCGATACAGCAAACGCACCATCGACGACTTTCCCGAACCGGAACCACCGACAATAGCTATCTTCTTACCGGCTGGGATGGTAAATGAAAGATCCTTGAAAATGTCGTTGCTTTGTGCATACCGGAAGCCAACGTTGCGGAACTCGATCGATGCCGTCTCGCGTCGTACATCGAGCGGAGGTGCATTAACGCGATTCTGGATTGCACTCTGGACGCCCATCAGTGTAAACATGGTGCGCATGTCGAGCAGTGCCTGACGGACCTCCCGATACACACTGCCGAGGAACCCGAGCGGTATCGACAGCTGAAACAGTAACCCATTCACCATCACCAGATCGCCAACCGTCATACGGCCTTGGGCGATTTCATTCGCGGCCATCACCATTATCGTGCTGAGCGCCACGCTAAAGATGGCATTCTGGCCAAAGTTGAGCAGCGCTAAACTGGTGCTGGTTTTCAGACTGGCGTCTTCGTATTTCTTCAGCACCTGGTCGTACCGATTCGCTTCGTACTGTTCGTTGTTGAAGTATTTCACCGTTTCGTAGTTGATCAGCGAATCGACCGCCTTATTGCCCGCTTCGTTCTCTGCCTGGTTCATGTAAATACGGAACTTCGTACGCCACTGCGTGACTGCAAGCGTGTACGCACTGTACACACCAACACAACCCATCGAAAGGGCCGCATAGGCCATGCCACACTTGATGCCGAGTATGCTCGATACGAGCGCCAGCTCAAACATGGTCGGCACAACGTTGAACACCATCGCTGTGAGGACAAAGTTGATGCCACGTGAACCGCGATCAATCGTCTGAAAAAAAAAAACGGAATGGATTAGTGTCATTCATTCAATCCCCAAAATTGAAAAGTACCTTAGACAACGCTCCTGTTTGTTTGCTAAGATGAAACTGTAGATCGAGATTGTGCAGATGCAGAAACACATTGGTGGCAATTTTGCGTATCGAATGCTGGGCAACGCGTGCAAACACCGCATTCCGAAGCTCGTTGAACCCGGCTGCACCAGCACGTGCAATACCATCTGTGTGAGACATCCGTAGAACGCATTATTAGAGCTGGAAGCACAACAACTTATAACTTATCATCTTACATCCTAACAGCACGGAAATCGTTAATGCTGAGGCAGCCTGTGGTACCGTGTCCATGCTCAGCAGGTTCAGATTATCAACGCCCATTTTAAACAGGAACGGAACACACACATTCAGCACCTTGGCTCCACCCAGCAAGCTTAAGGATATTAGGACGCTGGAAGTAAATGGAAAGTAAATTAAATTTTCAATCACTTATAAAGCTACCTCGTACTCTCTTTCTTACCGCTTTCGCACCATCGCATCGTCCTTTGGCCAGATGTAGGTCGCCATCGCTTTGATCATGTCCGTGGCGGTAATCTCCGGTCCATCGTACGTGCCGATCGATTCGCCCGACGCCGGATGGTGCCCTAGATGGAAACAATGACGAATGGGTGGTGGTTGTTTCGTAAATGGTGCTTGCAGTATGGGTTGGGATGGAAGGGACGACCCGTTCGAAGTAATGGTAGGTGGTTTCGCTAGTTGCCCCCCGATCGGTGATGATGGATGCAATCGATAGTACCGTTCTTGCTGAACCTGTTGCTGCTGCCGTTGGCGTTTGGGGCTGTGGGGAGACATTTCCTTCGACAAACTACCCACCGCCGCCGTGTCGCTATGTATGGGACGAGTTCCCCAAGAACTTACACCACCCAGCGCTGAGAGGGGGATTTTCGATCGTTTCGTAGCCGTGAGTGAAAAATGGCCAAAGGATCATCATCGCGTGTGATTTGATTTTCAATAGCAATAGGGAGAGAAAAGAAAAAGAAGTTCCAGAGAATAACGTAACCGGCCCGTCGTGTGTCGTAACGCAGTTGCATATCAGTCGACTTTCAACACAAAACGTAAAAGATCAAACAAATAAACACAAAGAAACTGTTTCTAATTTGTGTGCATTACGACTCAATCACAAACAGCGCGCGTACTCTGTACAGGAAAATAATTTTGGACAATTTTTCGTGTAAACGTGTGCCAACAACAACAGAAACGTTCCGGATGGTGGTGGTACTGGACAAAGCAAAAATTCAAAAGCAAAACGATACGTGCGATCACTTGAACCAAACTTTGTCGCGCATGTAATGAAGTGTTATTGGTTAGTAACTTATGTTTCTTGCATAACACTGGTCGGGAGCATGAAATGGAATATTCAATTTATGTATTGAAATTTTCCTTCGTGTGTCAGTAATGGGGATGGTGGAATTTTGGTGGTAAAGTTACAACACGGTAAAAGTGCTTAATAAAAGGAAAACAAAAAGCAAAATTATTCTTTTGAGACCGGCTTACCTGTTTTCTTCTTTTGGAAGATATTCAGGAGGGCATTTTCGGTCGCTTGTTGATTTTTCTCCGGCGTCTTATGGGTGGCATAGCGTCGCCTTTGAGCCCACGGCTCCATGTTTCTTCTTTTTCGGTTGTCATTGTACCAGCTAGCGACAACGGCCGCACTAGCATGTAGTTGCTAATAGCAAAACAGATTAGATGATGAAAACGTACGCAACGGTTTAGAAATTACTTTTGATTTTATTTAAAAATGCAGCACACTCTCGACGGTACTCTCGGTAAGTGGTTCCGGCAGCAGTAAGCTCCGGAAGTGTGTTTAATCCTTCCACACATTGTTCGATTTCGAGCAGTAAAAAGTCCAACAAGCGAAGGGCAATCGTACGGATCGGTTCGAGCGGTGGTGTTGCGGCAAATGCGACTGTTTTCATGTGGTGAATGTTACGCTCCACGAACAGTACCGTCAGGCAGACGGCTAGGTTGTGACTTAGCAGATCGTCTGTGACGAAAAACAACTGCTCATCTAGCTTGTGATCGGCTAGAAAGCGATACTTCTCGCGTGGTAATCGCAGACAACGTAATTCCGGATCGTGCTTGATAAAAGCATTAATTGTCCCGATGGTAAGCTCTACAAAGTCGTCCGGATTGGAGGGAATGAAAAATCCATACTCGAGCAACAGTTTGGTGTTATTGTGCGTCCCGTAGCTAATGAAGATTTGTTTACCGGGTTGGTATGCCGTATCGATGTGCAGGTTGTAGCACAACTCGAGCGGTTGTTCCTTTAGCAAACGATCACGTATCTGTGCGTTCGATAGGGATAGCTCACTGTTCGTTTTCGTGCCGCATTGATGGTTAAAAAAGTCCAGAAACGGTGCAAGGGCCATGGATGGTTCATCCTCTAGGAAATCTTCAAACAACGATCCGGATGGCAGGAAGCTGTTTATCATTTTAACTGCCATTGGGTCGATGAAAACGCTACGAGTGTTGACCACAAAGTATGCCCATTTAAATTTCTCCAGCTCGACAGACTGCTTCCACTCCGTACGCAGCACAGATTGTATTCGTTCCAATCCGCTCTTTATTTGGCTATTTTGTTCTACCATTCGTTGTAGCAACACTTCCGTTAGATAGGCCAGCTCTTGCTTAGCGCAAAAGTATGGATTTGTGAAGATGGTAGGAAGTGATTGGAGATATGCATCCAAACGGGAGCATCGGGTGGCACACAAATAAAACGCCAGCAGGGACTGAAAGGAAATCTTCTCCAAGGCTAGAGCACTCTCTTGCAGCGCTGTCTCATCGAACATATTGCGGAATTCGTCATCGCGTTCGAGAACATTTAGTCCTATCATCGCTTCGTACGGTAGTGCAATGAGACAGTCTCCTTTCTCTAGCGCCTTCCTCGAGTACAATCCTTTGCCGGTGTTTTCAAAGCAGGCTATTCGAAGTGCAGTTTCGTTTCGCCATCCCATTCCTTTTAGCCACCGAAATAGTTCTATATGTTCTACACATTCTTTGGGGTGCTTTCTTCCTTCGCTGCGTATCGAGGTCATTCCGTCAGCTGTCATTGCGTCCGGATTATGTAAGCTGGCAGCTGTTTGCCACCACACGGGCGTAATCTTTGGCCTTGACCGTGACGAATGTTTTGCGTTCTTTCCTTGCTTTCTTTTCTTGTGATAAGTAGTGGTCGGGTTTGGTTATCTGGTATATCGGGTACGTGTGATCGGTGGCGACGGTTGGCAGAGAGCGAAAAGATGAATCACGGCTGAAATTGTACACAGATCAACTACTATCAGTTATACGTGGAAAGCTTTGGAAGCAGGAAGGGAATTAAAGATTTAGCATTTGCACATTCTCTCCCGGGATCTTTTCACTCTCTACCATCCATCGCCCGCTTTTCCCGACACACTTAATCTCCTGTAGGCGAGCATGGGATTACGCACTACGCGAGAGTACCGTCGTCGGTGGTGCTTGAACGCTGTCCCCAGCGAATTGCGGTTAAATGTGCGTGAAAAGAACAATAATGCGCCATGAACTTACCCGTGAATGTAGCCGGCACTGATTTTCGCACAGGGGATGATGATTTTTAAACGAAAGTCGTACACCTTCCAATAGGCTGCGATTCAATTGGGGAGCTTGTTTTGATACGACTTGCAGCAGCGCGGCCATTTTTCAGCTGACGTTTCGTACTGACAGCACGCAATCTGCAAGCCGACAGCTGCTTTGACAGATAAACGATAAATGTCAAACGGGTCCAAATAGCAGTTTATGTTTTTCAAATTTTGGTATTAAAATGAGCAGTAAAAACTATCCACCACTAGTATATTGCAGCTACACAGGTAGTAAAATCATTTTCACTTGTTTTTTTATTATGTTTAACATACGCGGTGCATGATATAATTTGCAAATCAAAATCACATCGTTATCTCGTTCATGTTCACAACATACAATACACAACATGTTCCACACTATCCATCCGCCACGAGTTCCTTCAGGCGCCTTGGCATTGGTACACCGTATAGTTCGTAAAGTAACGAATTACCGACATGCTGCAGAAAGCGGACAAAGTTCTCCCAACGGTGCATGAACTCTTCGCCGAGCGGAAGCATGGCCGAGTGCATTTTCACTTCCGCCCCATTCCGAATGGCGTCCAGCTCCTTGGTACGGTTCACGTACGTGTACATGTAGCAGGATGGTTCCCCACCAATCGTTTCAATCGCATGAAAAGTACCTGTTGGAAGTGGTGTACTCTGTCCTGTGCGGAGTATCGTCGAACTTTTTGGAAAGTCATCATCCTGAGAAGTATCATACCGAACGGTACCCTGCAGCACGGTCAGTGAAACGTTGTACAGATCTTCTCCTACATAGTTACGCAGCGTAAGACCAGGAAAGTCAGCAATGAACAATACATCCGAATGGTTGCTCCAGCCAAGAACTTCCTCCGTTTTGCGTCGTATCAGCGTATCGCGCAATGAGCTGAATTGATGCAGCAGTGGAAGAACCCAATCGACCGGTGCGAATGGTGACCACGGTGCCTGCAGAATGTCCACATTCGGGTCGAATATGCGCTGCTGAAATCGTCCATTCATACTGCACCAAATGTCGAAATAGATGGAAACGTTTGGACGTGCCGGTACTCCAATCGAACCCGGGCTGGTTGTGGTGGTCCACATCTTTGGCGCCTCCTGCTGAATGTTTCGTTCGATGCATCGTGCAAATTGGACGGCCATATCGGCATGTTTCGTCCAGCGATCGTTATCGGTAAAGGCGAACGGTTCGACGTAATGTACCCGTGCCGGATCCTGGCGATCGACGACCCGGATGCCGATCATGATCGTGTCCCAGGCGTGCACCATCATATCCCACGAGTATCCGTACAAACCGTTCGTCCAATTGTTGTACCCTTTGGTGAGGAAGTGCGAATAAGGTAGAAAGAGTTGCAACGAGCAGTACGCTAACATGGCCACCATTGTCCACTTTCGACGGACACGGTTGTGTGCTCGTTTGTTTTCGGGATTTCCTTTCCCATCGTGGCAACAGTTCTCTTGAGCATGTTCCGGTTTTAATGGTGGTTGAGCTGCATCCGCAAATAGTATTCTTCGTGGCCAGCTAAAACTGTAGTACAGCGGCAGTTGGGACAGACAGACCCACGGAAACATACCGATGTGGAAGAGTCTGGAGTTCATCAGATGAAATGCACTAGCGAATAGGGTGGCCAGTTTGCGCGTAGGTCCATACACCAGGAAAAACACAACCGTCGTATCGAAGATACATCCAAACCAATGCACTATGAGCAGATCGGTAAGCTTCGGTCCGAGCAGAGCACGGAAGGGGAAGAACACCCAATGGTAGCTTAAGTTAGTCATGGCATATCCGGATAACCACTCACGGCAGAGCTTTTTCAACCCCGCCACAAAGTACAGCACAAAGAATTGAAACTTGAGAATGAAATAGTTCCAATATGGGACAGTTTGTTCCGCGGGTGGGTTTTGCCATGCATCAATTGACCTGCCAGCAAAGAAAATGCGTTTGTTTAAACGCTAGTGACTTCCTTGTTATCCTAGTCGTCCAAACTTACCAGCATCGGTGTGCATCGGTAAACAGGAAGATCGTTCCAAGCAATCCGTACAGGTAGCTGTGATTGTTCCAGGCGCTTTTATCCAACAGAAAGATGTACCAATACGTCCCGGAGAAGATGGCCGCCGATGTACGGAAGCGATAGCCAACCATCATGCCGGCAGCACCGAGCCACATCAATCCATAAATGATGCCCATCTTCGGTAGCGATGGCGTTGGTTCCATTGAATGGATCAGCGGGAACCTGCAGTCCCGGGGCTCACCCCAACGAAGATCCAAATCACCACCACCCCGTTCCTCGGGTATGTCGATTAGCATGGCCAATCCGAAGAGAGCCCGTGCCACACCGAGAGCAGCACCATCAACCCGTCGGTACATACATCGGTGAACAAACGCGTCGAAGGAAGTGAAGCATCGCACGTCATGTCCGGTGGCATTGCGAAGGAACGAGTTGAACCCGCTGAATGCACTGTCCTGTTCATCATCCGCGACGGTGGATTTGGATGAGCTTGTTTGGCTTCCAATCGAAGGAACACCCCAAACCCCTTCCGTTGTAGTTGTCATTGGGAGAAGGAATCGGTGTCTGTTTGTTTTGTTTCCTGATAGCGACTACATCTCACAGTGTATCTATGGTAAGCAAAGTAGTAGCGTTAGTATACTATCTTACGAAGTAGAGTTACTATATTACTTGAAGTTTTCGCGTTCGAAAGAATAGAGACAGCTATTTCGGTGAAATTCACGTACACAAATGAAGGCCAAAAAGCGTGCCCGTAACTCCTTTTATATCTGACTCTGTGTTTATCAGCATCCGTACGGGGATGCTGAGGGTCATGCGCAGTAGGAGCATTCGTTTAACACAATCCTTTTCCGGAGATATGTACATGTGCATGAAATAATGAAAGGGAACCAAAAAATGTTTTTAAAATCAATCGTTAACTAAGCTGAACCTTATGTTACGCATAATATATTTTCGTTACCTTTTACATTTACTTACTTAATTAATTTGAAGACAATCGAAGGTCATGTATCGAAATGCTATCGGCAATACCACGCTACGTAACTCCCCACACTCACACGCAATTGCGGTTTTTATAACTTCCTTTACCAAACAACAGTCATCCGCCACGGTGCTCCACATGATCCAGTACCATCCGGGAACCGTCATGTAATTGATTTTTATTATCTTCCATGTTTGCTCTCTGCTCTTTGCACCTGTTGCACACCGGCACCGATCCGTAGGAAGTAACACACATTTCCATCATCTAATAAGCTCAGTTTACGGCACAGGCAATGCGAGTGGTAACAACCTTTCGCTGATTGGGTCGATGATAATAATACGGCCACATTATTATTGTCCTTGCTTTGTGCGTGCTGGACACAGTCGGCAGGATTGGTTACCAGACATAAAACAGGCGGAAAACCATGCGGAAAACTCTTCCAGGTCCACATTTTCGGAAGAGCACTCGGGTACGATTATTACGTCCGCTTGGATTGAATAACTCATGCCCGCGCGCAAAAGGCGGCAGTAAGAGCAACCTGCAGTGGAAGGAGAGATGCGTCATCGTAAAGCTAACCGAGAGGTGGGAAGGTGTTGGGTCCAAGATAGAGGTCGATGAAAGTAAACAACCCCGAGCAGTGTCCTCCTCCGCAGGTGAGTGTTCAGATAATTTGTGTATGTTTTTCGTTTTTTCCCCTATCGGGAATCCCGAAATGGTAGCTTGAACTTTTATTGCGAAAGTGCCAAACCAGCGACTCGTGGCCATGTGTCCATGCAAAGCTAAGATTTGGTAATGGGTTTATGAAATTATTGTAATTTGACAACAGACAAACGGTTCGAGTTTGTTAACTTTAACTTTATTATTTCCACATTTGTTTTGGACATCCTCCTACACTTGCGTCGCGCATTATCGAAATATCGATCAGGAGTTAAATAAGATTTAAAAACACATCGTTAATCGATTGCATAAACATGCGTGTGTGAACAAGTATTTCCACCGCCTGCTACGGTTAAATCGAACCTCTCGCGTGTGATAACAATGTAGCGTACTTTCCCACAGCTCAAGCTCGCATCCACGAATCACTTTCCCACACAGTAGGCGTCACACATTAGTTACACTAGAATTGGGCAACAACACTTTCCTTCTTTCCATCATTTCCGGTATATACAAAAAGCGACACAAAGGTCTAACCAGACCAGTGCCGCGCAATAAATAACACAGCGTTTGAAAGACAGAGCGGACACACACACAAGCCTTTGTCCTATCCAACCACGCGATTGGCACATCATACGTCATCACTGAACCAATCAGCTTATGATCGTGTTCTGCAGCTCTCTATCCATACTGCTGCTGCTGCTGCTGATGGCCCTGTTCACCATTGCTAAAGAACCGAAAAAATCCACCCCGATGGTTGTTCAGGTAGTACAGGATCTGCATTTCATCCTTCGGACACTTGGGATAGTAGGCGTCGCAGCTGTTTGCTCCGATTCCGTAACCCAGCAGAGCTGCTCTCGAAAACTTTAACCACGGTGAGCTATCGGGGACAGCACTGAGGATGCTGAAGGAAGAAGAGGAATGTACGACATGGAGATACACTGTGTGAGGTAAGAAAGAGGGTAAGTGCACTACTTACGTGGACAGCAGACCTCTGTTCACATAGCTACTAAATCCTTGCCCACTGGAACTGCGAGACATCATGCAGATTAGCTTCGGAACGCACTGTAGTTCATCGTTTTCGGAAATGTTATCCAGTGCCTGTCTTAGTTGGCCACCGACACCACCAAAACCGCCGGCAGGTCCTCCCGGAGGGCTTGAGTATACGCTTCCGGGACGAGTTGGTGCGGTGAACGATCCGAATGTACCCGGTGCAAAGTTAAAGATGCTCTGGAGTACTCCGAGAATGCTCTGCGCGTTGGGTGGTTGTCCTAAACCGGTGGAACTGGGCAGTTGTTGTTGTGGCTGTTGTGGTGGATAGAATCCTTGTTGGTAGGGATTGGTATACGGTGCTTCGGAGGCGTACGTTCCTGGGTATTGGTACTGGTAGGGATTATAAAGACCAGCTCCGCCTCCGGACATTGGTTGTGGTTGGGTGTTGTAGTAGTTACTGCCAGGGAATTGAGTTCCAATGCTAAACGGATACTGCTGTTTTTGTAGCTCAGGATAGTTTAACATTGTTGGATCAAACTGCCCATTCTGAGGACGAGCTCCATTCGACGTCAGATAGTTGCCTTGCAGAGGCGTAGAGTACCGTTGAGGTTCTCCGTACGTAGCGTACGGTGAAAACTGACCCTGTTCCGATCCCTCACCTGCATTGTAGATCTTGTCGTTCGCTACATACTTGTACTTGTTCTTCTTTCGTTTGGGTTTTTGTTGACTGGTTACTGGCGGTGGTGGCGGAGTAATAGTGTCTCCTCCACTACCCGCAAACTGTATCGAGGCACCGACCGTATAGAACTGATCACTGTCACGGTCGCGGTGAAGTAAGGGTGATCCTGCCGGCGATGAGCTGCTAGATACAGATCCTGATCCGAAGAAGTTACTTTGCTGCCCACCGTTAAAAGGCGGCGGTTCGGGATTATCTGCAAAACGGACTCGTCCGGCACGCTTCACCTGAGGTTCGATGTGTGTGTACATCGGGGTAAACTGGTCACTCGAAGGAGGATCCCTCGCACTCGTCGATGGTTCCCGGAACACGAACTGATCCTTACCATCCGTCGCGAATCTAATCGAAAGCATTACGTTACATCACTGTCCAGAAGTCGACGGACGGACATTTCACCTTCCCTGTCTAAGCGTTACTCACCCCGTATCCTTCCGATAGCTGATAGCACTCGTGCGATCGGTCACGATCAGCAGCAACAAACATTGCACCAACGGTACCAAAAAACGCATCCTACCTACTGCCTTGAGCACACTAACCCACTTTCCTGCTACACATTCGTGACCGGATGATAACGACGGCATGTTGACTTCACCGTTCCCGAGCAGCGACTGCGACTACGAGGAGTTAATTCCGGTACGTCCGCAATGTGGTAATACCGGCGCCCGGGCCAACGCTTCAATCCCTTCCCACCTTATCTTCCATCACCAATAAAGCCATCGCCATCAGGACTGCCCGATGACTTCACCGACATAGCGACCCACACACATGGGTGCCTCGCTTGTGGATGGCGTCGTGTAGTTGCTAGTCGTCGGCATTTCACTTTTCACTTTTGCAACCGATCAAAGTGTTCGGGTTTGCGCGCTTTCGCGCCACAACGGAACTCTGGTGGAGGGAGAGTCCATCTCGACTCCCACCTTAGCGGACACAGCTTCGGCAACAACAACCGAAATAAAGGTTTGTTTTTGTTACGTTTCTTTGGGGTCTGTTTTCGGCTTTCACGTGCCGAGGGGAAGAGTGGATTAGGTATTTTTATGCAATACCTACAACTAATACTTGAAGATCGGGTTTTTTGTTTTGTTTTATCTCTCAATCCTCCAAAGAGTGCATGCTGGAATGGTGCATGGAAATGTTAGGTTCTGTTGGTGGAATATTGATGAGTTATTTGAATAGGAGAAATATTGATTCTGGTAAAAATTACAGCTCTAGCTTATTACTTCTCCTGAGCTTTCGTTTTCGTTCTTAAAGTGCTCTAAAAACAACTCAACATCTTGAAGAAAACTTTCATGAGATGCGAATATCTCGAAGATATTTAATTCTCTTATCCCCATCGCTTTTCCACCGTTGGGCAATTGCAGAACGTAGGAAGTACGACGTAGCCCGAGCGACTCAGCTGTTTCAGTAGTGAAAGTGGAAAAAATTGACTCACCGACTCATGTAGGAAGGGACAGACAAACTGCATTGCACGAGATCGGAAGCTAAACACAGCCCCGAGATGTTACGGGAACCCATAAGGAAGTTTGGCCCCCCAATGTGCATAGGGTTTAATGATTATTGGTTTGTCTAGTTGATCGATGATACCGTCATTAAACAATTTACATTGCTGGTTGAGATCGCGCACGCGGAAGTTTTTCTTATCTGTGCGATGGAATTTCGCAAGTGAGATTGTAAACACACGACCTAGTGTGAAGAGATGCAAGTGTTTTGTTGCCAATTTCGAGCTCACCTGAACCGAAACAAACCCCTAAGTTTATCGGCAGAAAGTAACATTCCAGTACCGAATTTGTTTTTTCTTGAAACATGTGTTGACTCACCTTTCTACCCGTGTAACGTTTTACTTTCTTCCACGTGTTACACTTATCGGCTTATCCTAAATATCGGGTGCGTGGTTCGATGCGCTTTCGTTTTCCTTTCAATGCCAGGCTTGAAACGTACTTGCCCGCTGAGCACTAGCGAATCACCCGAAAGCATCGGAAACGCATCCATTTCTCCGCTATTAGTAATGCTCATGCCTGTTAGTAGTCGCAAGCATCTTTAACCAACATGTCCGTATGAATATGTAATGGAAGACAGCACGTAGGTTATGGTGCGTAACGACTACGATGATAAAGATAATGATGAAAATGAGAGGGGAAAATAGAGATGTTTAAATAAATCCCCATCCAACTCTGAACTCTGGCTGTACTTGCCAGGTTCGTTCGCCATTGGAAACGAGGTGAAACCTCTGGCACATAAGTGTTTCATGGTTCGCTGGATCATGTACGAAGATTTGCACTACTGATCCCAAAAGCCACCAGCAAATTTTTGGAGAGTGCAAAAATGTTGAAGAGTGCTTCACCCACTTTCCCATGCATGGCCGATGAGGTTGAACTTGAAATAGAGAGTGAACTTTGTGACAGAATTAACGAGAGTTTATTGCTGCTTTGGAAAACAGCTTTCGTTTCCTAGCGTTTATAATTGTATATTCTGGAACATCTTCACGAAGGCATCATATTCCAACCGACCGTCCTTGATCGTCATACGCGAGAAGATTTCGTCCACTTCCGCATCCGTTAGGCAATCGCCTTTCGTGACTAGCCAAACGCGCAATTCCTGAGCATTGATAGTTCCCGAGTTGTCTATATCCATGCACTGGAAGGCATGGTTGATTGTTTCCGGTGAATCTACGTCGCGCAGTTTTTGTGCAAACAACGTCAGGAAGAGCGTTATGTTCAGCGGAACACCGCAGGTATCGTTGAGCATCTCGTCTAAACACTCTTCCGTCGGGGCGCTACCATTCCACAGGGTCAGCATGGTGCGCAAGTACTCCTTTTCGATTACGCCTTTGTTGTTGGTGTCGATGAGACGGAAAAACTCGCGCAGTTCGGCGGATTGATGCGGTTCCAGTTCAGCTAGTGCTCTGATTGATCCACGTTTCGGTACTCTTCTTGGTTTGTGACCTTTGGATGGATTCGAACGCAACGGTGCCATGACTACTGTACCTCTATACACAATGATTAATTGGTGAAATGTGGTCGCGTATTCTTCGATGTCTCTCTCGATTGATACTAACCATCTGAGGAGCACCAGGGCAACTAGCCAACCTAGTTCGGATCTCGTTGCCAGAGCAACCAACAAGAACTATTTTCAATGCCAATTCGATAGATAGGAAGTTCGAATTCGATTTTTACTAATTCCCTTCAGGGTCGGAGAGCCGAAATGAATCCACTTCTATTGCTTCATTTTCCATTTCTACATTTATTGAACAGGATTGTAAGATACATTACAGAGCGTCGTGTATATAGGTATATTTTATATTGTGTAAATGTTTGCAATGGAACATGCATGCCCGTAAGGTTAGGTTGAGTGTCTTTGTCTTTGCAAACCGCGTTTCAAAGCGCCACAGTTTAGAACAATTTAACGAACTTTGCTTCATACTACGTTTTCAGATAGGTTGATATAATCGATTTTGCACGGTGGAAGCATCATTGTGTGAAGGACCTTTTGCCCAAAAGGGATGAATGCATTTTTGTGGCAATTGTTACTGTTTTGTTATAACCATTATGTTTTAAATTACTGATTCCATTTATCGGGTGCAATTCAAACATTAAACAAGCGTTTTCGCCCACAAAACCATGAAATGTGTAACGCGCGACGAGTTGTTTGTCAGTTGTAAATATGGTAAGCGATTACAAGAACTGTATAAGCATTTAATACGTTTAGCATTCGTGTGTGTCTGTGTATATCATAAGCGCAGTTGATGCTGCATTCTCCACAACTATCGCAACAAATACTAACAACGATGTAAATTGTATAATATATATAAGTATAACCATATACCATAGCACAACATTCTTTTCCTGGTGTTTCACCTTTTCCCTTTGTTTTCCATTTCAGCTTCACTTTTCTTTTCAACAATCATAAGTTCAGATTTGACTTTTCTCTCATTTGTTTCAAATTTTCCATTATTGTAACATTCTTATGGTGGCATCCAATGTTTATCGCGAGTGCATGTTCTATGTTATGTCTGGCCATGTTCGTTAAAAACGAACTGTTTCAACACAGGTTTGTTTCGTTTAAGATGCTTCTATGGTGTGAGCGTAATATTTTCATTTTTTCGAGCTTCTGTCTCTACTATTACCTTGTTTTAATTGATTTTTTCAGCTTTTTGTAAATAGACACATCGGTTAATGGTTTCGCTGTTGTGGTGAATGTTGATGTCTTTCCAACAGACATGCAACATTATGAACATTGACTGCAATGATATCTGGTTTGTTTTTTTTTTTCGTTTTGGCAAAGTTAAGTAAATGCACGGAACATCTCATTTCATATGGTTGGTTAAATGGTTCTACTGATTTTTGTTTTGTTATCTCTTCTCTCATATGCTTAGTCATGTAAATTCAATCTTATATTTTTCCACGCTAATTATTGTCATAACACTTCCACTAACATCCCTTTGGGATAAAGATATTCAGCTCGTAACTCATGTGCTTCTTCACACGCTCCACTCGTCTACTGGGTACCGTTTATTCCTGTCCAAGAGTGTGTTGATTTACTCAAAAGCAACCCACAGTACGAGCAGCTTGTGAAGAAGATGTCAAACATAAAAACTGGAAGATTTTCATTCCGCACTTGATTGAATAACTTGTTCCTTGCAAACACACGTTTGTAACGTTCTTAATCGTGTGAAACGTTGAAAAAATAACTTGTCTAATTGACTTCAAAAGGCCGGATATATATGTGCCGGCCTTGCCGGGTGTTTTCATGCACTAAGGTGCAGATGCAATAATTTTTCACGAATGGTTGAATAGTGCTTGAAACTCATGAATTGATATAAATGTGTCCGATTCATTCTCGGAGGGTGGTACTGGGTTTCAAGATACACACAGGCATATATAGTTGAGGTAAGTTTTACGATGTGTTGCGTTTTCATTTCTCCCACAATCATGTAGAGTTGTGATAACGTGTGTGTGTGGCTGAAACCACAGATCGCGATCAAAATAAAAACAAAATACGAAAAAAAAGAAATAAAGTATATTTTCTAGACTAGCATTCTTTCTAGAAAGGAGCCTTCCAAAAACACAAATTATTTCGTCCAAAAAAACAATAAAAAAACGGCATTAACATTCTTTAACATTCTGATATCATTTAGAAGCGCACTAAGCAACCTATAACACAGATCTCGGATGGTACACGAAAAGGGATACGGCACTCTCATATTTACTAGCGCACTAACAGCTTAGCTTAACATTTCACCGCTGTACCATCTCGCTGCTGGACAGCCCCCGCTCCGCTTAAAGGTAAAATAAACTCAAAAGAAATCTACTCATTGTTCTAACGTAAAAAAGTGGACACAAAGTGTTCCTACGCTTAATACAATAACGCTCATCACATCGCGAGTTGTGTGTCAACGCACATCAAATCCTCTTGTGTCCATGATGGACATGATTATGGCGGGCTCAACGGAAACACGTGCTCACGGCGATGGCAAACGCTTCTCGCCAGAGCTCGCGAGATGTCGCTATAGCGAAGAGGATGAAAATAAATTAGAATCCCTTATCTTTGCTGCCTGTAGACCCGTCGCTTTGCCTTAATCTAAACAGAAACACTAAGATATCAAGCATCTTACCATTTGATGGTAGCAGGTTTTTGACATGGGTGGATTCGATTTCATTCTACGATTATGTTCACTTTTGCCTGTAATTTGCTTCTTCTACTCAAACATGGTACCACTTTGACGTATGACGAAACGCAAACTATTCCTTAAAATGCATTCTTTACTGCCAGCGACGGACGGTGACTGAGGAACTAGTGACTGGAGAGGAAGCAACCTGCTGTACGGTAGGATGGCATGTAGCAATAAAATGCATGTTATGCAAAGTGTTGCACTTCATTCGCTAAACTGTGAGTGAGTGAGTGTGTATGTGTATAAAGCACAGGAATGACAAAATCAGAAAGCAGTGCAACTTTCATATTGTAATAATTTCATTGAAAATGTGCATCTCTGTTCGTCGTCACCGCCACTTTAGTCGCTGATTCCACTAGTGTTTCCCTGCGTAAAACATCTTGCATTTCTTGTTCCTGATTACTAACACGCTATCTTTCATAGAACGATGCAGTTGCACTAAAAGATATCTGGTACCTTAACATAATAACTTAACAGTTGTTCGGCTGCTTTCTTTACTATTACAGACCATATTGTGCGCAGTATCATACTTATCTCAGAACATATTTGAACGCTGCTTGGCCGATTCTGCCTTAGTATGTCGCAAAGAACAGAAGCGGGAGCCATCGTAAGGCGTAGCCTACAGCAGCAAATAAGAAATAACGTATCGTAATAAATATGCCACATGAGGCGCATTTCTTAGTTACCGCGTCACAAAAGTGATCAACTAGAAAGCCTCCGGGAGAAGGAGTTCTGATTCCGCACATTGTTCGTTTGCTTGTGTAGGCTATTGTTGTTAGCACGAGCTTCATTTAGGCGTTAACGGCGATTGGAGATCGCGTGGTATCAATTACACCGCCAGGACCCGGAAGTGCGCTCGGTTTGCCCATTAGGTAAGTGTCGATCTGTCTAGCAGCTTGCCGTCCTTCCGAAATGGCCCATACTACGAGCGATTGACCTCTGCGGCAGTCACCGGCAGCGAAAACCTTCGGATTGGCCGTACCATACATTCCAATGGTGGTCTTGATGTTACCTCGTCCGTCCAGTTCCAAATCTAATGTGAAAAGCTAGATTAGTTTCCAATGCATAGAGCTTCTTGTTAGTCATACGTACTCATCTCGGTGGGTGCTTGTTTCTCCGGACCCAAGAAACCCATGGCTAGCAGGATCAAATCAGCTGGATAGTATTTCTCCGATCCAGGCACCTCCTTCATGCTCCACTGGCCGGTAGGCGTTTTCGTCCACTCCACCTGAACCGTGTTAACGCCCTTAATGGTTCCATTGCCGTCGCTGACAAACTCCTTCGTTGTGGTAGAATACTGGCGAGGATCCTTGCCCCATTTTACACGTACTTCTTCGTGACCATAGTCGACACTAAAGAAACATTAAACAAATACATTTAGACAGTTGATCTCGACTTAATGTCTTATAGATCTCCAAAGTCGGGAGTACCTACCGGAAAATGCGAGGCCATTGAGGCCATGGATTATCCTGGGCACGCTTCTCCGATGGAATAGGCAAAATCTCGAATGTGGTAATTGATTTAGCTCCCTGACGCAACGACGTTGCGATACAATCGCACCCAGTATCACCTCCACCGATCACGATCACATCCTTGCCTTCCGCTGAAATCCATTCCGGACGTGCACCATTCAGCTTCTTTTGGCTCGCCTCCAGGAATTCCATCGCGAAATGAATGCCCTTCAGATCACGGTTCGGTAGGTTCAGATCGCGTGGCCAGGTGGCTCCGGTCGTAAACAGCACGGCATCGTACTCCTGCTCTAGCTGTGAGCCCATCACATCCCGCCCAATGTGCACGTTGCAGCGGAACTCTATGCCTTCCGCTGTCATCAGATCAAGACGACGCTGAACCACGGCCTTCGACAGCTTCATCGTGGGAATGCCGTACTGCAGCAGACCTCCGGGACGATCGTTGCGTTCAAACACCGTTACCTGATGACCTGCCTTATTCAGCTGCTGTGCGGCTGCCAAACCTGCGGGACCGGAACCGACGACTGCTACACGTTTGCCGGTGCGCATTTGCGGTACCTGTGGCGTTATCCAACCCTGCTCAAACGCATGGTCGATAATTGCACACTCGATGTTCTTAATTGTGACGGCCGGTTCGGAGATACCGAGCACACAAGCGCCCTCACACGGAGCCGGACAGACACGGCCAGTAAACTCAGGGAAGTTGTTCGTCTGCAACAGTTGATTAATGGCCTCGCGCCAGTTTCCATTAAACACCAGATCGTTCCATTTTGGAATGATGTTTCCGAGCGGGCAGCCGTGTGAGTTCGACTGGCAGAAAGGTACGCCACACTCCATACAACGGGCAGCCTGTACCTTCAGGTTTGAGCGAACGTGCGGGAAGTTGAACACCTCCTTCCAGTCCTGCTGACGTTCGGCTGCGTTACGGTAGACGGAAGTTTCACGCTTGTACTTTATGAAGCCACGCGTCTTGTCCAGCACCTGGTCGAGTTTCTTCTTTGCCAATTGTCCATCTTGAATCGACTCTTCGATATCCTTCACCTGCGGTTCCTTTGGATGTCCGTTGGTCGTAATGGCCTTTGCTACAGTTTTCTCCTTCATAGCCTTCAGTGCCTTCTGGTACTCGTACGGGAATACCTTAACAAACTGCTGACATGGTTCGGGCCACTTTGAAAGTAACTCCTTTGCCACCTCCGATCCGGTCTCGTTAACGAACTCCTGCAGTAAATCCTTGACAGTTTGACGATCTTCATCAAGCTCAAGACCCAGCAATTCCACCATACCCGGATTCACCTTCGAGCGGAAGGTTCCATCCACGTCTAGCACGTATGCGATTCCTCCAGACATACCGGCAGCAAAGTTACGTCCGGTTAGTCCCAAAATGACCACCATACCGCCCGTCATGTACTCGCAGCCGTGATCACCGACGCCCTCTACAACGGCCGTTACACCGGAGTTACGCACACAGAATCGTTCGGCCGCAATACCACGGAAGTAAGCGCGACCCGAGGTGGCACCGTACAAACACACATTGCCCACGATCACATTCAAGTGAGACTCGAACGTTGTGCCTTCTGGTGGGCGAATTACGATCGTACCACCGGAAAGGCTCTTACCGACGTAATCGTTTGCATCGCCATGTAAGGTCATTTTGACACCCTTCACAAGGAACGCACCGAAACTTTGACCGGCCGATCCGGTCAGATTGATGTTGATCGAACGTCCCTCCGGTAGACCTGCATCGCCGTAACGCCGTGCGATCTCATAGCTAAGCGTACTGGAGAATGCACGCTCCTCATTGTTGATCTTCAAGTCAATCGTCTTGTGTGACTCGGTGCCTTCAATTACACCCATGGAACTCTTGATCAGCTCATTATCGGATCGCTTCTCCAGCACAAAGTCCTGTCGCAGTGATCCACCAACGATGTTCGTACCGGGACGCAAATCCAACGCACTCTTCAGCAGCATCTGCAGGTCCAGAAGTGACGCTTTGTGCGATACTGTTTCGCGTACCTTCAGCAGATCCGTACGACCTATCAGCTCTTGGAAACGGCGCAGACCAAGGTTGGCCATGATTTCACGAATTTCCTCCGCCAGCATGAAGAAGTAGTTGATCACGTGTTCCGGCTTGCCAGCAAACTTGGCACGTAGCACAGGATCCTGGGTCGCAATGCCCACTGGGCATGTGTTCAAATGACACTTACGCATCATCGTACATCCCATCACAATCAACGGTGCAGTACTGAAACCAAACTCGTCGGCTCCAAGTAATGCTGCCACAACGACGTCGAAACCGGTACGCAACTGTCCATCAGCCTGAACGACCACTCTGTGAAAAAGGATAATATTATAAATTAAGTAAAACAAACAGATTTTCATTCATTTTGTTGATTTTGGAGTTCCAGCTTTAAAGTTGTAACCATTTCTGGATTTTTTTCAAGTTAAAGTGCACTATGCAGAGAACGATCTGAAATATCGAATATTTGCACATTCCAGATCAACTTTAAAAAAATCCAGAAATAGCTACAGCTATTCTGTTTGAACTCCCAAATCCTGGATGTGGCTCTACTTTACCTGGAACGAAGGTCGTTAAGCACAAGCACCTGATGTGTCTCGGCAATTCCCAACTCCCACGGCAAGCCAGCCGACTTGATACCGGTCCAGCTGCTAGCGCCAGTACCACCGTCATGGCCAGAGATAACGATATGTTCCGCTTTGCCCTTCGCTACGCCGGAAGCAACCACACCAACTCCCACCTCCGATACGAGCTTCACGCTAATGCGAGCCTTAGGATTGGCACACTTCAGATCGTAAATCAACTCGGCCAAATCCTCAATCGAGTAAATGTCGTGATGGGGCGGAGGTGAAATCAATCCTACGCCCGGAACCGAGTGGCGCGTGTCTGCAATATCCTGCGAAACCTTGTATCCGGGAAGTTCTCCACCCTCACCCGGCTTTGCACCCTGTGCCATCTTGATCTGCAGATCATCGGCATTTGCAACATACGCGGCCGTTACACCGAATCGACCCGAAGCCACCTGCTTGATGGCCGATCGACGGTTATGTTGCGGATCCTGGTTCATATAGCGGTCAGCATTCTCACCACCTTCACCCGTGTTGCTCTTGCCTCCGATGCGATTCATCGAAATAGCCAATGTGGAGTGAGCTTCGAGCGAAATACTTCCAAAGCTCATTGCACCGGTGGCAAATCGTTTTACAATCTCGCTGGCTGGTTCCACCTCGGAAAGTTCGACACGCGGACGTCCCTTCACAAACTCTAGCTGTCCACGCAGAGTACACAACTGCACACTGCGCATTGTCGTATCGCGGAAGGTAGCGTACGCACCCTTACTCTCGTTGACGGCCGCTTCTTGGAGTGCAGCGATTGCACCAGGCTCATTGATATGACCTTCACCGCCAGCACGCCAGTGGAACTGTCCAGGATTGCGTAGAATCTTCGCGTCGGTATGGTTGGTGCCATGTACCAGCTCGTGACGTTCGAGACCCTCGCGTGCCAACACCTCCAGTGTTACACCGCCAATGCGCGACTGCGTACCACGGAAACACAAATCAATCACATCAGCACCCATGCCGACGGCTTCGAAGATCTGTGCACCTTTGTAGGACTGCAGCGTCGAGATACCCATCTTGGCCATAACCTTTAGGATGCCCGTTTCGACGGCTGTTGCATACGCGCGGTAAATCGCATCATCAGTCAGTGCAGGATCCAGCACACATTCGTCGCGCAGCGCTCCTGCCATCTCAAACACCAGATAGGGACAGATTGCATCCGCACCGTAGCCGAGCAGCACGCAGATATGGTGTACCTCGCGCGCCTCTGCCGTCTCCACGATCAGGCCAACCTTCATGCGCTGGCGCGTCTCGATGAGATGATGATGGACCGCACCGAGGGCAAGCAGGGACGAGATTGGGGCCCGTTCGGCAGACGCATTACGATCCGACAGCACCAGCAGCTGGTAACTATTCTGGGCAGCCGTGTACGCCTCCGCACAGATGCGTCGCAACCCGTTTATGTAACCCGGTGGACCCTCGTTCGCTGGGAATGTAATATCGAGAACCTTAGTTTTCCATCCGCGATGCTGGTTCCGTTTCAGAACTTCAGCATCCGGAATGCTTAGGATCGGATTATCCAACCAGATGCGATGTACCTGCGAGGGTGAGGCCACCAGTAGGTTTGCCTCCGGCCCGATCGGGCACTGTAGCGACATGATGATTTTTTCACTGCGAAGATCAATCGTTAGATAAATGTAAATTATACTGCAGGGTCAGCAGCAGGGTCAGAAGCGACTTACCGGAATGGATCGATCGGTGGGTTGGTAACCTGTGCGAACAGTTGCTTGAAGTATTCGTACGGTAACGGTTGGAAGGCGGACAGACAAGCAAGCGGCGCATCGTTACCCATAGAGCCCAACGCTTCCTTCTTGTTCTTGATCATCGGTAGCAGCAGCATATGAATTGTCTCCGTCGTGTAGCCATACAGCTGCAGGCGTGGATCCAGAATTCCCTTCTTCTCTACCAACTGATTGTCCCCATTGGAGTTTGAGTTGATCGTTCCATTCGCTTGGATAGCTGTTTCGCGACGAATGTCATCCATGGTGATCTGCAAGAAGTGATTCACATGTCGTTAGACAAATCATGCTCGACGGAATGTAAATATCGAAGCAAGTGAAAGATGTAATACAACAAAAGCATCACACTAAACACAGCAGGAATTAGAAAACCTAGAAAAAGTGGTATTTAAAAACAGATGGTTTAATAAATAGAGCACACATTTAATTTAAAAACATACATCTAGCGCTTACAGTTCTAAACAATGTGTCACAAAAACAAACAAATGCTACGCAACTTTTAACAAGTACGGAATTACGAATTATTAGTAAACACAAAACAGAAAATTAAAAGAGCCACGAATAATCTTTGCAAAAATAACGTAGCAAACGTTTTGCTTGGGGAGCTTATTGCTATTGTCTACCAAAAAAGCGAGAAGCGATGATAGATCCCGGAATGTCCGAACGAATAAGCATACAGCAGCAACCAAATCCAACATTTTATAAAAGCCAATTGAATAAGCGTGACAAGCGTGTACTAAAATTGCACGCAAAGCACACGCAATAATCACGAATCGCTACTACTGATTGTTTGTAAATCCACTTACCATCTGTAGTGTCATGATGATGTTGAAAAGGTGACGATTGTATAATTTTTATAGTTGTGTAGAGAGTATTTGCATTCGGAATTTGTTGCATTGGCATTCAGTAATACAATTACATGAAGGAATAGTGATAAGTGATCGTTATTGTTGCACATAACCGAGTACATTCCCCGCATAAATGATTACAAGGATGACATGAGATTGAACGTGAGGGAGTTTGTAAAGTAAAATACGAAAAAAAAAATGACGGATATAAACAAACAAACGAACAAACGAGACAAGATAACCAATACACAAATAAATCACCAATTACACAGTCGATTGATCATGAGGTGGGCAAGTACAGTTTTGGTTTTTGTTTTTTCGAGGGATGTAGAATAATTGTAATTGTCGCCGAACGGACAGCGAGGGAAGTAGAGAGAAAGAGAGAAAGAGAAAAGAAAATAAGTTTTGCAGATTAGTAAAAATGCCGAATTGTTTTTATAAAAAAATGTTATGTTACGAGTTGAAGGATTGCAAAAAGGTTTTTGACAACACAGGAAATCCCAATGACTGACATGAATGACACGAATGTTAGTTTATACTAATTATGACGCAATGATCCCGAATACTAAGAGTTAATACTAGGATTCAAAATGAAAAAAATGAAACTATTATACGATGACGCAAGAAATGAGATGAACTTCAGGGTTTTTTTCGAAATCCGTCCTGGTCTCAAGAGAAAAGAAAATATGCTTAACAAACAGAAAAAAAACTCGTTATCCTTGTAGTTATAACCGCCAGAACCGTCATCCAGAAGTTGTTTTCCGTTTATCCCTGCTCACGAACTGCGCTGAAAGAACACAAACCCCGAAAACAAAGTTAATCGCATGTTTTTTGCCTACCTGTTCCTTCAGCCACTCGGAATGCGGTCGAGACTTGGCAATCTCCGATTTCAGCTCGATGTCCTGAATGAGCGACTTTTGCTCGGTGTCCACCAGCAGCATACGGCCCGGCTTCAGTCGGCTCTGTATATTAGACGACGAAACGCGCATTCACAAGGATTCACAGCGATACAATTCGACCATCACAACATTTCGTCCGAATTGTCACCATCGAACGAATGGGAACGGTGGTGCACAACAGTTGTTCGAAATGTGTTGCAATGTTTAGGTTAATTAAATTATTTTCAATTTACGTGAAATCCAGCAAATGTGTGTTTAGCGTTACATTCGGAACCGTTAGCGTTACAGCCCGCCGTCGTTGACGCACGATGTACCAATGTGCACGTGGAATAGTGCAGTAAGTAGGAGATAGAGAGAGTCGTATGCGATGCGATTTTAACAGGGAAAAGAATAGGGAAACATTGGTATGATTAGAACAGTTGTTGACTATTTTGAATGGCAGAGCACACAGACAGTGTGCATATTGGAAAAAAGCGTAACGTAAGCAGAATATTGCCTTGTTGTTTTCTTTTTCTTTTTGCATGATGATGATCCTGACTAGTGTTTTTTTGATTCAAATGAATGGCTGGCTAGACGTGTATTG
>KI422860.1:27851-42292 GCA_000473375.1 Anopheles culicifacies
CTCTCCCCTTTTTTTCGGGGGGGTTTTGATTTTGTAAAATACTTTTTTTTCTTCTAAGTGGCTTTGAGCGTATTAAGCTTCCATGTTTGGACAACGATTGTAGATGGTACCGTGCGTTATTGCATTTGCTTTTCTTTCCAAAAGCCAATCATCATTCTTTTCCGGTCGGTGCCGTTTCTTGGACAGTGTTTGCTCTTATGCTCAACCGATGGTGAAGACCGACCACAATCGATGGGAAAAATGATTCGATGGCGTCAAACTATCCCGTGTCAGTTGATACATTCCACCGTTGCTGTGCAACTGTTCGACCCTTTCATCAGTCGGGTGCCTCAGGGAGCGTCAGTCGTTTGACGTAGTCATGATACGATTGTCTGGCGTGTGTGTGTGGAGATGGTGGTGGTGGTGGTGATGATGGTGGAGGCATTATTCGATTTGTATTTATGAGAGCATGTTTTAAACGAATCTACAAAAAGAAAAACCGCATAAGTACACAATGATTCTACCTTTAGCGTAACGTCTTTGGGATCTACGTCGTAAACGCCGACTTCCGAAGCCATGATGAGCAGGTTGTCCCGGGTAACGTAGAAGCGGGACGGGCGCAACCCGTTACGATCCAGGATGGCACCGATGTAGCGCCCGTCGGTGAAGGAGATCAGTGCCGGACCGTCCCACGGTTCCATCACGCAAGCGGACCAGTGATAGAAGTCACGCTTTTCCTGGGACATGGTACGATCGTTCTGCCACGCTTCCGGTACCATCGTCATGACGGCCTGTAATGGAACAAAACGAACAGAAAGAAAAGGATAAACATTTCGTCTCGACTTCGCTGTGGTGTTAACTTACCTCCGGAAGCGAACGATTTCCGACTTGGGTCAAAAATTCGAGCACGCAGTCACACGAACCGGAATCGGACAGATTCGGCTCGACAACCGGATAGAGCTTCTTCAGCTCGTCACCGTACTGCTCGCTCTTCATAACACCTTCGCGTGCCTTCATGAGGTTCACATTACCGCGCAGCGTATTGATTTCACCGTTGTGCGCCAACACACGCAACGGGTGAGCCCGCTCCCAGGATGGGAAAGTGTTGGTACTGAAGCGCGTGTGTACCAGCGCCAGATAGGTGAGAAAGTCGGGATTCTTCAAATCAAGGTAGTACTCCCACAGCTGATCCGATGTAAACAGACCTTTGTAAACGATCGTTTTCGGCGAAAGGGAGCAAATGTAGAACCGACGGCCCGGACGCTGCAGCTCGTGCGTGGCACGTTTGCGCAAAATGAATACCTGCCGAAACATCAAGAAGAGATACATCATTAGTACATTCTATCCAAGCTTCGAACATAGCTTTACATACATGTCGCTTAAACGTTTCCTCGTCGACGTCGGCAGTCACGAACACCTGCCGGGATAAGGGTTCACTTTTGCGGGCTACGGCGCCTACTGCCTCATAGTTAGTGGGAACGGTGCGCCAGTAGATCACCTGTAAACCGAGGCTTTCAGCCAGGGAGTTAAACTCCTTTTCTGCCTCCTCGTGCGTAGTCTTATCCAGATAGAAGATACCCGTTGCGTAACGGCCAAAAGCGGGAAGATCAATGCCATGAGAAGCCCTGTGCGAATAGAAACAGGAAAGAAACGTTAAATGTCAATATAAGCTCTATATTCCATTCATACAGATGTTCATCATGCGACAATGGAGAACAAAGTACAGTGTCTAAGCTTTCTTTATGATAACCGTTACACCATTCCAGAATCAATGAAATTAATCAAAAACAAAGTTCCAATGACGTCATGCCACTCTTCCGCGGCGCTTAGCTCTCCCGGAATGAGTGCACCCTCCATGAAACTTGCATCATAGTTATCAACAGTACGGGTGAAGTTGTTATTGATCTGTTGTATTTACAAAAGCTCCTCATGAGAGACAGAACCAAGGCATAACAATTGACGCAAATGGTCAATCTATGTCTCCTACAGCTTACATGAAACAGTAATGTACAGCTCATCATACTCCCCACGTTCAACTTGTACGTGAATTTTAACAAAATTAGCTGGAACACAGATGTGTCATAAAAATAACTGTCCGTGTCCGAAGACACGTGAGCAATCAATAGCACGTAGATGAGTTACATATTGAATTTTGCAATACTTTATCGTATTTTTTTTTGTTCACGTATCTCATATCGTAGTACAGCGAAATAGATTACTCCATTTAATGAGTTTTCTTAGTGTCTAGCTGATTCTAAGAATGTGTGGTAAGACATTGACCTCTTGCCGTCTAAATGCGTGGTATGGAGGTTAAGGATGCAGACTTCAAACTGAGAAAGGAAAACAACATCCCCCAGGAATCTCGCCGGAATTTGGAACCCTTTTTTTGTCGCTATGAATCAACTGAGACGATCTTCGACCGAACTTTAGCTGATACTGGTAATCTTACACGTCACCTCAGGGTGTGTTGAAATTTATCAAAATAATTAGCCACAATATAATCGTTTGTACGGACCGGAGCGGGTCATACAACACCAGTTCTGGGCGGTTTAAAGACAAGCGGCATTTCATTCAGCTCAGTCGGGGTTCGTACTCTTATCATAATCACTGCTTACAACACTGCTGCGTCGATTGATGTTTTTTTTCTTCTTCGTAACACTCTCGCCTCAAGACAAACCACCCTTTTGCCGACATTCTTGCACGACTTTGACACGTGAACTTGAAATCTCGCGTACAGGATCCTGAAGCGATAGATTTGGTGTTTTTTACGTGGTGATTTGAGATTTGAATGTTTTGCGGAGTTTGTAAATTGGAGTATTAATCACTGAACACAAGTGTTTAGCATCTCGAAGTCTTACCCCACGCAATTACTACAACCCAAGCTAGCATTTTACTACGCGAGAAGACCACAAACAAGAAGCAGACAGAAATTGATTCATTCTCTCGTGATCGCGTCGTTATCGAGTGAAGTTGATCATTATCACCATTATCTGTGTCCCTCCGACAAGTAGATTGCCTTCGCTACCGATAGGCTAGGCTGGTGGTGACATTGAAATGACCTTGTCCTTCCTTTCCCCTGGAGCATGCTGTGTGTGTGTGAGGGTATGGTCCGTCGGCGGCGCCCAGCACCTTTGATGGAGAAAACCGAGATGAAAATTCACGTTTGCATACGATCCGCAGAAAATAAACGAGGTCGTAATGCGTCTCTCGTTGGATATCGAGTATGCTAATGGACAACAGAGGGAGCGCCGTTGTTTCAAGCAATTGGCACCTTGCCTTAATGTAACAGAATCTGGAGTGGAGTCTCGTTCGACTAGAGATACAAAATATGTTATCAATTAACGAACTGTTGTGAAATTGCGTGCGTCATTGTAATTATACATGCCGAGTAGAAAGAATTGTTTTTAATTAACAAATATTAACTATTTTAAATCTTATCCACAAATTTGCCCCAATATTTCCTGAGTAACTCTTTCCTAAAATCAATATACTGCGTATTTTGCTATTATAACTGTGCCCCGAGAGTCATTATATAAAATCCGTACAGTGCTAATGCGAACCGAAGTGCATTTGAAAAACAAGACTAACGACCTCATACTGTCGTCAGCATCCTTTCAGTTCGTTTTTGTGGTGCAATATTGTGAAAGAGAAACACGATTCGTTGTTCCAAAAATTCAATGTTGTGACATGTCGCAACAAATACGACACCGCCAGCAAAAAGACATCCCCCTCCTCGGTGATGGACGAAACAGTATTTATCTGCGTAGAAGTGCTAAAAACATGGTCGAAACAATTATGAAGCTCTCGAGACAAACACATTTTTTCAACGAATTTTACTTTGTGTTCATTGTTTGTTGGAATGCCCCGTAGTACGTCCACCGATACAGAATGTCAAATGCAATTTGCGTTAGATTGTACCTTTATGCACCTCAGCAATAGCGCCCCATCACACATAAAAAGGAAAGAAATGGAACACGAAAAAAAAACTTCAAGCGATCTTCATTTGCATTCTTTATACGCTTTCATGCCTTTCATTCATGCCCCACCGAGCCGGGAGATTTCGCCCCAACGACGATAAGAAATTAGCTCAGCAATATAGCAGCCAGATTCGGTTCTGAGAGACACCGGGTAATAACAATAAAAAAAAAACTGCGACACACCGGGAAGACGCAAATGCGCGATCACACGCTACGTGCGTGATTCTGATTGCCGTCCCCCACCTCTTGCCGGCCGCTCGTACATTCATAAAACCGGTGCGAGGGTCTTCACCGACCGTGAGGTGTGTGGTGTGGATTCTTCCGATGTGTGGCAGAACAAACGGACGGTCACTCTATAGAGGGATGCGTTTAATTTGTTTGGGGGTTTGTACTATTATTTGTATATACATTTCACACAATTCCGTAAACCCGTGATGCTCGTAACATGTTCTAGAAGTGCTTTATCTGAAGATTCGGTAACCTCCGGGGCATTATTAGATGGTAAGGGCAGAGGCGAGCGTTAAAAATAATTAAAATGTGTTTTTTTTTCAATTAACATATTTATACTTAAAATGTTAATAAATCTTATGTCTAACAAAATATATCCCCAAACTAAGCGGGAACCACTATTTGTGGTACACTTTTATAAACTAACCTCATGTGAAGCACATGAGCCCGTGTAAAACGTACGCGTGTGAAAAGTTAAATAAATAATACACAAACACAAACACAACCACAAAGCATATTATTTTGAACATGTGGGTGATCGTGCAACGGCCAGTAATTATTTGCTCAAAAAAACATCAAGCAAAGCGATGAAAATAACAACACAACATATACGGACGGAAAAATAACTTCACTCCGTAGCAAACAAACGTTGAAAAACACCCAACAACCACCCTCACGAGTTGGACAGTTGATTACTCCAACCCACCCACCGGTTGCCAGTTCCCGATTTTCCGCCTGCGGCAAGATTATAGAATAGATGGTTCCGCACACTTGTACGAGGGAGGAAAAAAGGTAATTATAGTTAAAAATATTTAGTCTTAAACCGTGCGTCGTCAGCTGAACGTGATCGTCTTGTGTCTGCACAAAACGTGTACCACACAAGCCGAGTTGTTGTTTTTCGCGTGTCTAGGAAAGATTTAGTACGCCACAATCTTAGAAGCTTGATCATCTGCTGATTTAAGCATTATTCGTTGATTTAACTTCCAAACAGCAAAAATGTGCGAAGAAGACGATAAAAAAGACACCAATCACACACACACGTTGGCTCGAAGCTTCTATTTCCGACTGTGCGCTGCCAATTGTAGCCACGAAATGATGCACAGACCGGCATCTTGGCACGTGCTCTGGGGGGAGCAAAGTGCAATTAAAAACATTTCGTTCTAATTAATGGCAAGATTTGGCTGAAACAAGTGGGAGGGGAGGGGGGGGGGGGCTTCAGGTTGGCAGTGATCTATAACAGAAAGATCACTAAAAGGATTGCTAGAGCATATGCCTACTAAATGTCTAATGTCTATTGTGAAATCGACTGTTTATTAAAGGATCCTTTTTTTCCGAATGATGCAATATTGCTTCCAGTACGTAAATGTTTCAATTCTGGTTGATTTAAAGCGAGATGCAATCTTGTTCCTGTTTCTATTACGTCGTTTGCTCAATAGACGAACAAATAAGCAAAACAACAACACAGAAGCTTGGTCAAACCGAGACAAATCTATCACGCTCTCTTATCAATCAATCATTTCTTGCAGTTTTGTTTGACGAAACGGTGCCGACCTCGGGGCTGTAAAGGAAGCCCATCCTATTAGGTACAATCTGTCAAGCTTGTAACGGGCTTATCATTTGTCTGACTGTCTAACCGTCGTCTGTCTGTCCAATTACGTCTACGATCAATGTCAATGTCTAACATGTAAATCTCTATTGAACCTAATTCAATAAAGCTAAGTGATTTTAAGAGTGCCTTCAATACAAATAGCTCCATACATCTGCACTCTAATATTTTATTTTCCAATTTAATTACGACTCTTCAATTCCTCATCAGTTGGTAAACACGGCCTTTCTAATGAGAAAACAAATCAGCCATCGGGCACGTGTTATTTTTTTGCGGATTTGATCGTGAAACCCCATTTGTGCACGTTTTAAAAATAGGTTTTTTTCTGCAAACAAAATGATATTTGTTTTGACGTTACGAAACCGAAATCCTTGAACCCGCGGGCGTGATGTGGACAATTTAAGTTTAACGACATTATTTTTCTACCCACGATGTGAGGAAAAACGTGTGGGCTAAGATAATTACATAAAAATAAGACACAACGGAGCAACGATGATAAGAGAGCAAGAAAGCTTATCAAAACAAGAGATCAAAAGAAGCGAAGAAGAGAGTTTTAAAAATTAAAAATAAAATGGAACACATCACATGCAGTATCCATCAATGTCACAAGACATTCGCTTCAAGCCACGGATGAAAACGGCGTTCATGCGTCACTTGACCGCTTCGGTGTGTTTAAACACACTTCAGGATTCGTGGGAGACACAGAAAAAAGCCTAAACTAACTCGCCTGCATCTAACGATAGAAAGATCATGGGCGCTAATAATTAGCAAACCTAAATTATTAGGAACCTTGGATACTGCCGCTACACAAGGATCAGTGTTATGCCGGTATCATATTAACATTTAATCGAATAAAATCATATCGAATGACCGTCGGCCATGTTGTCGTACAGCAAATGGGAGAAATAGAGAGGATGCTGTGCGTTGCTCAAATGAGATGTAAAGAGTATGAGGAGTCAACACCACTGATTAAATGCGAATCATGGATAAAATTAATTGCATTACTAGGCTGATGGTGGTGGTGTTTGCTACTAAATACTTAGCAATGCCATTAGAAGGCGAACGACATCGAATTAGTTGAATGTGGCTTTACTATCGGATAGCTTATCGATTGTAAATTGGCGGGTGTAGTGTAGTTGTCGCCTACAATGCATACATTAAGGGTTATAAATTCATTTTGCTCTCAATTTTATACACGAAAAGTTTATATGATTTACATACCCAATTTTTTTTTTGTATCTATCGTTAAAGATCTTTTTAAAGCATCAACTAATATTAAGAAAAACTAGTTCTTCCATTAATGTACTCCGTCTGCAAGAAACCGGTGTTTTAGTGATGAATGTGGAGCAAGAAACAACAACTAGGTTTATTAATGAACCCAATAAACATGAAATGTAATGTTTTAATTATCTTGCACAGGGACATTCGAACTCCCTGTAAGCATCTGCACAATGTGTTCCTCAGCTTCGGATTCCCAAGTGAGGACAACATTCTTTGTCCAGCTTTATAAAAACTTTACACGAGGTAATTAAAAATTCCTCCATACAGTGGCCTCTCATTCTAAAATCCCACCAAAACCGGTATGGAGGGCACGTGACCGGGTCATTGCGCAAGAGACAAATAAATTCCGCACCGTACTTCAGTGTTACTCTGGCGAGGATCGCTCAGGAATTCAATACTGTGGACCACAAACGACGCAATAAGCCGCGACGGATGTCGTTTGGAAGACGCTGTACGTGCATTACCATCCAACTACCGTTGGCGTACTGCATGTACGGAGCAGTAGTAAACCTTAATGGTCGGAGAGGCGTGCGGCGCCATTAATTAACCAATACTTACAGCTCCTTGGCATACAGCTGATGCGGAATCGACGTGCAAACACCTGCACCATCGCCGGTATCGTTATCACAGGCGCACGCACCTCGATGGTTCATCCGTATGGCAAGGGTTTGAGCATCGCGTAGGATCTGCAAAACGAATGAGACGGTTGAGGGGAATGGTTTGAAGGTGGCAAAACAAAAAACAAAGCACAGATGTTTGGCATGATCAAGGTACACATACCTTATGGTTCGGTTTGCCTTCGATCGACACGATGAAACCAACGCCGCACGCTTCGTGCTCGTTCTGTGGATCGTACAGCCCTTGAGCGGCCGGAGTTTCCCATGCCATCTGCATCTTGGGCGTCTCGTCGCATTCGGTAGATCGTTGGGCCAGCTCTTCCGAAGCGGCGACATTGTTGATTACTTCATACGTACACTCATTGTTGGGTGGGGCCATTCTAAGCGGCAAGTACGATGAAATATGTACGAATAGTGCTTTGTAGCGACTTTCTGCGGAACTCTTTACTGAGGAAAGCTCAACTCACTGATGCAGAAGATGCGCACAGCTATAATATAGATACAGATATTGATGCACTTAATACCAACAAACTTCACTGACACAAATTATTCGAATGTTTTTCAATGTTTCTTCCGCAAGGTATCCTTGCTATTCTCTTCTGACACCTGCAGGACACGTCACTCACAGTTCAACTATTGGATGTACTAGGTACAATATAACACTTGATTTACTGAGCTTCAACAAGCACACTGCGAAGTCTATCGAACACGCTCTGTAATGTTGCTGCTATGAGACTACACTGTAACTGCAGTATCACACGGAAGACTGAGGATGCTGAACAGGATGATAGGAGCTCGAGATTAACGCGTTGTATGCTGCAATGTAAAGAGTAAGACCAGAACAAACAAACAGACCAATTAATGCTTGATGTGACCTCTGGATCATATTTTCCGGGAGTGACAATCTACTTCATACGGACAATTAGGGAAATATAAAATTAATCACCACACAAATATTGGCCCTTGCCGTAAGTGAAATTAATGGCTCATTAGCAGGCTCATTAGCTCCGGTTTGGTCAATGGTTCAGAGCGTAAGCTGGCACTGAACCAGCCAGTGAAGTTGATCCGATCGAGTGGCCAAGTGCGCTTAAAGTGTGAGTAAAGGTACTTTGCCCCAGATTCCATCGGGCTCTTCGTGGACGATAGTAGGATCTCTGTTTGCCTAGAGGGTACTTGTGGGGAGGTTATCATCGACACCGCGCGTAATTATTCCCTTCTTTCATGGGTCAGCTGTAACAGCGCTACCAGTGGCATTGGAAGAAGCACGTGCCGATAAGGATTCGAATGGCGCGCTTCTCGTGCACCGTTGGTAAGACTCGAGTGTGTAGGGTTTACTCTCAAAGGGCTAGGTGCAGCGAAGGCGGAACTTCGCCACCAATCAAACATACGGAACTTGCTGATAAACTTGGGACGCGGGAGTGAAAGCCGATTGAAATGAATACCATAAACATTCTGGGTTGACTATTTACTGGCAATCAGATCACCTCTCATAAACAAAATGTAATTCATTGTGCTTTAAGTGGTTTAATATATAAAATATGTTACATTTTTATTTCTTACATTGTAAAAACTCCTAACCAGTAGAGCTTACTTTCATAGAAATGTGTTTATTTATCGTTAACGTGATACAGAGACCCCAGTCACTGCTTCAGAGCACTTATTTAAACAGCACTTAGCCATACTTGCCGGCACAGACCAATGCAAACGACGGCAAAGGAAGAATTTCTAAATAGTAAACAATTATTTACATTTCTAAAGCACCCAGGCAAACACCACTATACATCTTGCACGCGTTGACCATCAGGGTCCCATACGAACCCAATAAATAAAACGCCATAGTACGTGGCGACACGCTTGGCAAAACTGCATAACTGCACTTGCCATTTGCCGTTACAAAATATTGCGTAATTTAACGGGATGCTTTAAGTTAGTTTAGCAACGTTAGTGCTTCTTGTGAACAGTACAAGATCAATACAGATATCAGTTTAGATATTAATCTCGCCAATTCCAAAGTAAAGCAGTTGATTGATCATGAAGAATCGTAAGTAATATTTTTGAGATTCAGAATTGTGCTTGATAATTTACCACTCCGTCCTAATGGAAAATTCCAAACATATTTTAAACTGCCGCTACCTCTATCTTCCCTATCTCCTGCCCATCGCACACTGCTACGAGACGCGTTGCATGAAGGCTAACAAATGGCGTAATAAAAGTATTAAATTTATCGCAATGATATCATGTTTCATTCTTCCTCTGCCACCCAACCATCCCCCGATAGAGAAAATGCGATTAATAAACACAAACACACATGCACAATTGTATGTGCAGTACCATTTTAACCCAGTTCCACACATGTACACATCGGTGGAAACAAATGACTACACCACCAAGAGTCCAAAACGCGTTCCCATCAACGGCGGTACACTAGTCAGCAATTTTTGATAAGAATGTAACGCAACACAACATCTCGTGTTGATGGCTACGCGCTTAGTCACCGGTAAAATCAATTCTGGAGCGCAAAGTTCGGTTCAATGCTTTTGTTTTACTAGTTACAAAGCGACTTTGAAATATTTACATGAGATAAAACAATGTTCTGTTGTAAGAAGTATCATAGTCCACAGAGCTCAAAATCAACACTTGGTCCAGTTGCGCTGAAATTATTATTCACTCTTATACGGTTGCGTTGACTTTACATGGGGTGGAAACCAAAGTTCTAGAGCAATCGATCTTAAGCCGGCCGGTTCCAACATTGCTGCGCATTCGTCAACCATTCATTCCTACGGGCGCATTACAGCCGTCAGAAACGTGCAAAACGTGCGATACATTCCACATATTGGAACGCACGAGAAAAAAAGTACTTCCATGCCTCAGCGTCACCACACCTTCCAACCGAGAACATACTGCAGCAAGCTGAACCAACGTTGTGCGGTTCGTGTACTTTCCTGCACGCAGCACCCTTCGTACGCAGTCTCGTGACGCCTTTACTCAGCAACTGTTCGAATAATTCACCTCATGGGGCAACGAAATCTATTTCCGTCCGCGAAACGCTCTCGTGTGCTCTTCTTTCTTGCTTTCCATATTACCGAGCGAGATCACACTGCTGAAGGTCTACCAATTAGCGTAGGTCTTGGAGAATGGGTACTTCAATGTGGAATCGTGAATCGGGAAGTAAGATGCTAAGGAAGGGGCACCAACAATGAGGTTTTCAAACCACAATTTCACCACACACCGGACATGATCCAATTTCTATTATATATATACGCACACACACACGCACACTGCCCTTCACACTTACTTGCAACGAAGAATGGAGGAGGAAAAAAACACACGAAACACTAAAACTTTGGCTCTTGTAAAACCCAGCAGAACGATCCGAAGTTCGTGTAGAATAAAAACGTGCGTACTGGCGAACAGAGAATCAGAGGAACGAACACAACCGTCAAGTTCGAGCGTCGAGTGAGTGCTGATGTTTCAAATGCGTGCTGCATCTCGACCAACCCACCGTTCGTATATATTCCGGGTGTACGCGAGAGATGGGGATCCCTATTATCGCAGTTCGCCCGAACGCCATCCGCGAAACCGATAAAGTTGGCCGAGAGAATGGGAGAACGTATACGTAGACCGGTTTATGCCATTGCAACCGCTTAGTAGCAGGCACATCGGCTCACAGGTCGGTCAGTCGGTCGGCGCCATGTGATCGTGAGCAGCACGAGACTCTAGACCTGAGGTTGACGCGCTCGCCGAGTTGATGTGCGCGTGTTATCTCCGACGTGGTGGAGATTAACATCTTATCGTACTTTTCCAATATCAAAAGCCTATTCGCACTCATTAACTTCAGAATTTTATGCGTGAGGTAAATGAGTAGTGCCGGAGATAGGAATTCAAATAGAGTTCTTGGATCTACAAGATTCTCTTCAATCTTGGCACAATCCGTCTGTTCAATAACCTTCCTGCAAAGCCATTGAACTTCCCAACAAACTCGAAACTCAGAATGAAGTTGTGCAATGGGTTCGGTCGGCTAGAAGGAACACACTTCTTAAATCATCTCAACAAAAAAAACCGGTCCACACCTGCGAAGAGAGGAAGGATTGCAGACATCGAATCACAATTAGACCACGGGATGAAGAGAAGATGAATGCTCTTCTCGTTCGAAAGGAGTGGTTATACCGCTTCTCCTACAGCTGCCCCCACATGCACAATAATGGTGATGATTTGAGTTCTCTATTTTAAGCAACATACACGCGCACTTTACATTACTACGGCACGTCAGTAGCCAGAAGGCCATTGCAATAGCCATAGTCGCACAGTTTTCCTCGTCTAGACAGGTTTCTTTTCTGGCAAGCGCAATGGCTAAGTGCCGGCCGGCCGGCGAGGAAGCCGGTTTCACCAGTGCACCCGCCATACGAGTAACATTTGCATGTGCGACATGAATTGCTTCAGCAAAACGGTGCGTCTGACACTTCCTCACGAATGACTTGTTTAGCGTACAGAAGAAGCGAGTAGCTTCTCAGAATACAAAAATTCTAGCTTTTCTTTAACAAGTTTTGTTACTTCGTACTTAAAGAAAGGCTCGAAGTTATAAAAGTTTCAGCTTTTCGGACATCTAAGAGCCTTAATTTGAGAAGACCATTGCAATATATTATCACTTCTCAACTAGGCCACGAAATGTTGTGAAAAAATTCGCATAGATGTGCTAATTGCAGAATCCAAAAACACCTCCCAGTTCCGAAAAGTATTAGATATTTCATAACTATGTGCAAAAATGAAGAAAATCGTCTGATGCAAGTTTGGGAGCTCCCCCAACGACGATAGCATATGCCATCGTTAAGCTAAATTCTCGTTGTTTTGGTCCGTTTACTCTTTTCTTCCAATCACTCTGAGGTATTCTTACGTGACGTAACTTATTTTCTAACTCGAATTGCGCATCCGCAACCGTCACGCTTGATGGAATCGGGTTTAATCAACCTCCATCCAGTGCCCATGCTTCCTGTAACGTACACTCGGATATCTAAAGGAATGTTGCCGCATCGCAAATTGTGTCGGTTCGCGCCTTGGTCACGGATGCTAAATTGAACTCGCGTACAGCTCAATCACAAATGTGTCGCCAAACTAGCGACCGGCAGGGTGAAGTTGGGCAGATGGAATGATATCTATACGATGAACAGATTTGTTTGTACACGCGTGTACTATTTGCGCAAACTTATGCAATTTTCATTCTGTATCGCCGACAACTCGGGGAGTGCATTGGAATGGTACACAGATGGAGCACTATCATCTGTAGTGCGCATTTATTCTGCCATGAGATTCCTGCAACTGCGTAAATTCTGGAATTAGAGAGGTGGTTGAGAAAATAGGTAAGTAACAATTTGTACTCTAGAAGATATACAGAACAACCTTAAAGGAGAGCAGCAAAAGGGTAACTTAATGTAAAATTGACAAGAATTCAATTGATTAACCAAGCGAAAATACTATGAGACATCTGGCGCTTAATGTGCCAGCCAGTCTAACAGTCCTTCCAATTTCACATTTTTATCCAATTAAGAGAAGACATAAATTTATCGCAAGGATCTAAATTTTTGTCAATTTTCTTTACCCACTTCATTCATGCCCGTACTGGTGGCAATAAAATTATCAATTCTATCCCCATACCGAACTGCCTGCGACTGCGTTGGGATAATTGATATGACATTGGAACGCTTCACTGCATACGACCGTTAGTGGTGAGTGTATTCACAAAAATTTGCATATCAACACCAACTCATCTGGCACAAAGAACAAGAGAAGTAAAAGCCTTTCCAGACATACCGAGATTTCATTCAATCGCGAATTTAGCTAAACATTAAACCTAGTTATACCTGTCCATTTCGTTGGATCAATAAATTGCACCATTCCGTCGGGTGTAGACGACGTTTGAATAATTTATATCGCACCCAGACTCGGACATCAAATCGCTATAACCGACGCAACAAACATAACGCTGTTTGGCTTCCGAAGTTCGTTCACCTCCGGATTGGCACAGGAGTTGACAACATATACACACACAATTTCATTATTGGCCCTTTGCCAATCGATCGCTGTGCGAAAGAAAAAGAAATAATGCAAAATCGAACAAAACACGATATGGAAAAATAATCACAAAAAAAAAAATTGGTGTTTCTAAAACAACACAAAACCGGCAACTCGCTGAGAGCAGATTTTCTTCAAAATAGCCGTTTTGCTCATAAAAGCTTTACTACTGTTTCGTGATTCGGTTCACGTTTTTGCAACGTGCACGCAACCCTTCTCAAGACGGTGGCCCCCCCCTCAAGGAGGACATCAAGGGGATAGCTTTTGTCCTGCAGGCACTCATCGGCTCTCGTCAAGGTTAGGTCGCGGTCATGCTGCACAATTAAAAGCTTAGGAACATGTCCACATCCAAGGCAGGGCAAAAAAAAAAAGAAGCGGTTGGACTCTGAGCTTGTCTATATCTTTGGCACTTTGATTTGAAGAATACAAGTTTTTGCTCGTAACGTTTGTTTATTGCTTCGCATGCAAAATATTCGCTCTCTATCGAACCACGTCGACACGGGTCGACAATAGGACAGTTTGAGGATGATGATGAAAAGTATGGGCGATTAAAAGATTTATTACATCTTCAAAGTAACTAGGCGTCGTACAGGCGACGGTCGTAACGTGCTTAAGTCTACGTAAATTAGGGTTGAATGACAAAGATTACAATTACTTATTGTAGTTACAAAGATTCAGAAAATACAC